>JAQGAB010002233.1:0-12746 GCA_034696565.1 Isotomurus graminis
TTAAGTTAAGGGTCAGTTTAACAAATAGTGTGTTCAGAATTTCAATCCCAGGAGTATCGTTGCGACAGACGCATTGTGAGAGGTTGCATCACTGCTTAACATTTTAATAAACACCAATTGAATGCAGTAATTTATAAAATGGATCTTAGAAACTGGGTTGTGCTCTTAGAAAATTGATTACTTGTAGATGCCAACGAGATTAAGATAATGTGACGTTTAAACAGAAGACAATAAAGATTTCCAGATTTCTGAGAGTTAAACAATTGTTGAAATAAATAGATTCCAAATTATGCAATATTGAATAAACTTCCATTTGTTCTCCAACGGGTTAATCCTTAAAAATATCGTCATTAAGCAACTGCAGGTCTTTAACACCCTTTAGTTTAGTCATTAGCACTACGTGGCTTACTTGAAGGACCTACTTAACTACTTAAGATATTTGAATTCCTACTTTACACTCGGCACACCACTAAATGCTTCGACGTCTGAAGAATATAAAGTGTATTGATATATTTTTTCTATTAATTCTCCTCCTAAACTTAAACCACATTTTAATTTGAATTAAAGAATTCGGGTATATTTTACTTGTCGGGCAATTGTGTGTATTCATTGTAGACGGAACACTGCAGGAAATAGAATATTCGTGTTAGAGAATTCTCTCATTTCACTGGCTTTTACTTAAACAGACCTTACGGGATTCTTCGTCTACCAGCGATGTGGATGAGTGCTTCAGCTGTTTCTTATGGGTCTTCCTCTGCCGTCGCTAACTTCTTCTGCAGCGAAGCCAGAGTTTATCCTCGTTTATTGGAAGTGCCAATGGGTATTCCATTCTTTCTGCAAACTCTCTTTTCTTCCTTCCAGCAAACAGTTGATGTTGGAAGTCTCAGTTGAAGTCGCTGTCTGCCTCGTGTTTCCTGGAACCCACGACAGCAACCAGCTAAACAAAATACCGGAACTTGGGAGTAAGTGTGGAAGTGTTTGGAACTGAGAGAAGTGGCCGTCCAGTTCCGAAGGATGACATCAGCTGTATCATCTGGAAACGGATCGGGAATGGACACTCTCACAGGCTCTGTTGCAGCACAGAAGTAGGAACTTCCTACGTTTCCAGAAGAATTGTCGCGTGGAAAGGCTTTGGAATTGTTGTGTTCATTGGACATCTAACGTCCCTGCTTTCACCTTTGTTCCCCGTCCATGACTACTGTGCGAAGGAGCGAAGGTGAATGTTGGCGTGGCTTTAAAAACTGGTCAATGGAAAAAGTAATGACGCTAGAAGAATTCTAAGAGACGACGAGGTTCAAATAGATAATCTGGACAGAGGTGTCTTTGAAGTTCCAAGTATTAGAGTGGACTTGTTCGACGAAGTTCCAGGGCTGGTTCGGAAATCGGAGTGGTGAGAAGCAGAACGTCATTGTCGTCTTTGGAGTGAGTTTTAGTGGAGTGGACGTCTCTGTGTACTTGGCGAAGTCCACGGAAAAGACGTTTCAGGTGTTGAGAAAGGGTTTAGGGATTGTAAGACGTTGTTCGGAGGGAAATGAGGCTGCAGTGTGCCGATTGGTGGTATGACAGTCGCTACACTGCGACCTCTGAAAGGTTGGTCATGAAAGTTGTGGAATAGCTGTAAGAATGGATGCATGTAGGTCAGCGGAGGGACTAAATAAACTTGATTTGATCCCAACTGACCCTTTCAAGACGAATAAGCACCTTGTTAACGTATAACATAAAGTTCCCTCAACTTCAACAACACTTGTTCTGCCTACACGACAACATTCGAAACGATTATTTCACTTTGTATTTTGAAGTGTTTATTTATGGAGTGTTCATATTGGATGTGAGTGTTATTTAAAGATCACTGGGAGTATCAGATAAGGAATCTGATATTTTCTCGTGGATTTTAGACGGAGTTGAAGATATCAAAAAGCTTTGATGTGTGGGAGGAGTCTTCAATTACCTTATGGCTTGTTTGGGAAGGTTTGGAGTACAGGAGTAAACCAATGAATTAAGCTCTAAGTAGAAGGAGCAACGTTGCTGGAAGAATCCAACTGGAACATCAATGACAACTGGAGGATGTGCTGAATGCCGTTGTAGTTTTGGGCACACTGGGATCTTTGGTGTTCTTTGATTTAAGTCTTTGGGATTTTAGTAATCTAAAGCAGTGTTATATTTCTGTGCAATGTGTGTAGCAAAACTACTAGATATGGACATAAGAAAATGGCTTGTAATCAATATTAAGTGTGCAAACTTGGTTAGCTTAATAGTGATAAAAGTTCTTGTATAATATTTTATTAATGTGATTTTATATTCTGTCTGTTAAGCTCAGGTTTTTTTGGCGAGGATCGCAGAACTCTGCAAGACAGTGAACTTACAATAGAAGATGAATTATCTGTTTCAAGTTTTAGTAGATGTTAGATATGATAGCAATTGTTTAAAATATACTCAGAATTGGTGACTTTTCTCATGTTTGCAACGTTTTCTGGGATTACAGGTACATTTCTGGGGCCTGTAAGAAATACCTACACCAAGCAGCCTCTTTATGTCCAGATACCTGACAACCCACGGTAACATGCGGTAAAGAAAACAGCATTTAGAGCAGTTTTTACGAGACTGCATTTCCAAATAGCTGTTTTGACCACCCCCACGGGTCACCCGGCATTCCGATCGACACCAAATTTTGGGCGAGAGGTCCGGTGGGACTTAAGATGAATCGCGATCTTACAGACAGACGGACAGCGTCACGTCAAGTATCCTCGTTACCAAAGCGGTTATTTTATGTTCCGTTAAGACCACAAAAAACTTTATGTTTCTTCACTTCTTGCATGTTTTGAACATTCCATTGTGAGGTTTTTTGCTTTGCATAATAGTCAGCATATGATAGAGAAAGTTCGTGTAAAATCCGGGTTATTCAATCCAGTTGTTTAATTAATGAAATGCTTTCAATTTATTATTTAGCGGCCTGCTGGCATTCCAAAAGTTTATAGGAGCTGCCGTCATCAATAATTAAAATGCCAGTCTCCAAATGAATAGTGCATAGAAACTGTTTAAGCCTGTCTGTACAGGTAAAGATAGCTGACATTTATTAGAAACTTGAACACGTATTAAATAAACTTACAGAAGCTAACGAATTCTTAATTCATTATTTGAACTCAACGACACGCCTCAGGCGTTTGTGGAACGGCTACACACAACGTCACTGGGAACGGATAGTTTGGCTTTTTCATCTGAAAGCAGAAAATTTGAATGCAGTCAGCAGTACTGCTAACCTCTATCCTTCAGTTTCTATTCAAAGTATGCATTTCGTGTTTCCCTTCTGCAACGGCGGAGAAGGAGAAATAATTATTCCCTTGTCTAATAACCATTGGTATTCAGAAGCCACTCAATTCTCAGACTTCAGAAATTACCTGCCACTGCTGGTTGAAATAGAAGAACCTGATGGGACATGAAAAGATTGTGGAATAGAATTCTTCGAAATACAGTTTACACTACGGGCAGTTCTAAAGTTCCCAAATACAGCCGTGGTTGATAGGGGAATCGCAGAGTTTGTTTTCCAAAACGCAACGTTTAATGAAAGGTCCTATAATTATCTTTACGGTCCTTCGGTGTGTCCTGAAGTAAATTTTCCAATGTTGCTTCACCAAATGAAGTAGAATATTTTGAAAGCGATAGGCGGACTTCCCAATATTCGCCGTATCTAACACTTAACGTGGCAGAGGATAATCGAGACGTTGTCCTACTCGTGACTCAAGACGATTACACATTTGTTAGCTGTGGAACAGCAGTTAGCACTAGTCTTTCATTTGACGGTTTGATTAATCCTTTCGATAGCATTTCTTGGGCGCTTATTATACTAACGGTGATTGTGTGGCCTATTGTTTTATCAATGATAGAGAATAATTTGCAAATGCGAGATGTATTGAGAGATGTAGATGCGTTGTTTATTCCATGGGCGATGGTTTTGGAGCAAAATCATTTACGTGCTATAAACTATAAAGGAAAAAATGCTCTGTACAGTTATTGTGGCCCCGCAATGTTAGGATTACTCGTAATTAGTTATGCTTACAAAGGAGACAATATTGAATCCCTTTCAAAATCTTTTGAGGATATTCCCATAACGCACATGTCAAATCTTACGCAAATAGGATATAAAGTATATTCAAGTCTCGTTTACGAAGAATTCATCCTGGGAATTGACGACTTTACTAAGAAATTTGAAACAGCTTCAAAAAACTACGGAAGCCACATGAATTTAACGCAACATTCCGAGTGGAATTCAACAATCACATACCATGCAAGAGCTGAAGAAGCAGCGTTGTATAATTATGGTCTAATGCAGCAGTCTAACTTTACAGAATACGATATAATTAGCCCGTGTGATAACGTTGCAATTGTTGGTTGGCAAAAGGAATTGCTGCCGATGTATGAAGATTTAAAATCTGATTTGAAACCAATGAAACACTCTTTTATGGGTAAAGAGATACTGCTTCGACGACGATTTGGATGGCAGCTCAGTCGGTATGGGAATCAGAAGAATCTAAAAAGGTTTTTGACATTAACGGAATCAGGAGTTTATCAAATGTTGACCAACTTAACCTTTCGAAGATATCCTGCAGTTCCTCGAAAGCCGAAACCTTTTGCTATGACTGGAAATATAGTTGTGCAGTTCGCCCTGTTGGGAGTTGTTTAGTTCTTTCTGCAGTCGTGCTAGCTTTAGCATTATCAAAGTATATGAGGTTGTATTCTAAGTGTATTTATCTCATTCGTAAACGAATTAATTTATATTTGAACGCATTTTCGTTGGTGCCAGTATTTCATTGTGTTCGGCTACAACGAATGTTTAAATCTAAAGAAAGAGATATCTGCGAAAAAACTAATAACTTAGCAAATAAGGTTATTTAAATTGTTGATTTCGGTTACAATACTAAAAGCACTATCGGCATAAAAAAGAAAACAGAATCAAATCGATCTGCGGCTGGTTACACGTATGTGATATCTAGAGAATTTGCAGTCAACTTGTTAAATGATTAATTAATTAATTAATTTGTAAAATAAATATGCTCTACGTCGCTTCTTTAAAGAGGCTCTGTTTGACGATTTCATACGAATGAACTGTTACGCATCTTGTCATAACGCAACTTAATTTGTTCCTCAAGGTTTTCAAAGTTTTGTAGTGTGTGCAATGTAAGTGTACATTTACATTTAATACGGTGTAGGTGAACCATGCGTTATCCGTTGTGTTTAATGCCCTCATTGTTTAGCAGACCGTACGTACAAAACTGTTACAATAATAAAGGCACTATCATTAGACATTGCAGCTTAATCACATGAATATATAATTAAATGGATCTGCGGCTGGTTACACGTATGTGATATCGGGAGAATTTACAGCCAACTTTTTAAATGATGCATTACTTGTTCTACATTGCAACCAATAGGTGGAAATGCTTCAACTGTATGTCTAGCGAAAGATTACTTGTTTTTACTCAATTTGACCCTAAGTGTTATTTTTCCTAATGCACGTGTGGTGTACTAAATTTGTCATTAAGTCTGCGTGAGAGTTAACAACCAGCAAAAAGAATAAGAAAGGACGAACATTTTTAACATTTACAAATAACTCCTTGTTTTATTAATTTTAATGTTTTCCAAGCTGAGGTTTTTGCCATAATGAAAGCCACGGAATTGATGTCTGAAAGCTTGAATCAATGTACAATTAAAATTTTCAGTGATAGCTCAGGTGCTATTTTAGCACTGAAAAATGAATGGAAAACAACTCATTTGTTGAATGACTGTCTAACTGCAGTCAATCAATTGGCTGTAAATAATAATGTAACAATCCACTGGATACCTTCTCATGCTGGTTTTAGTGGAAATGAACAAGCAGGCAAACTCGCTGGTGAAGCCAGCCAGGAAAACCCAATTGGCCCGTTTCCTCTTGTATCGGTTTTTATGAACAATGCACACACAACTAATGGAAACAAAGCATAACTAGGAAGAAACTACGCATGTTAATGATTTAAGAGTCTGGTTACTGTTATACTTGTATTTCTTAATCCAATTGTGGAGAGAACATCCACAGAATATGTTTTAGAAGACAAATTTGCAAACACACTTTGTTTCAATTCTTGTTAATTTGTAAAACAAACATGTTTTGTCACTTCTTTAAAAAGGCTCTGTTTGACGATTTCATACGAATGAACTGTTACACATCTTGTCATAATGCAGCTTAATTTGTTCCTCAAGACTTTCAAAGTTTTGTAGTGTGTGTAATAAAAAGTGTACATTTACATTTTATACGGTGAAGGTGAACCATGCGTTGTTTTTAATGTCGTAATTGTTAAGCAGACCGTATTTACAAAATTGTTTTAATCGAGGTGGCCCACCCTGTATATATCTACTATTGTAAAAACAATGTTGCTTATAATTGATTAGTTTAACCCAAACAATTGAGTAAATTAAAGTGAATCACGTTTACTTACATTATTCCCTCACAAGTTGGTTGTACAAGATTTCTTCTAAGACTTTCCAAACAAGATTGATGATATCTAAAGGTGGGAATATCCACCTTATTTGATTCTATAGACAAGCATAATTTTAACTTCCTCTTGAACTTATCATTAAAAGGACTATAAAATATACAATTAGCACTAGAATTGAGGGTTTTAAATAATGGAGTAACCAATAAATCTAAATAGACGTATCCTGAAGAAATTGTATGTTTCTTTGATAACATAACAAGCTGAATTCCATGGTTTAACGAGAGAAGTAGGGATAATGCTGATACACAAAATAAAATTATGTTCGGTCGTTGAGGGTTTTTGACGGATTGTGTTGTGGTAACCATTTCCTTCCTAACTCGATTATTCCTCAGGAGTTCCAGTAGTATTCGCAAATTGCAAGTTATCATCGCACTAAACGAAATAACTTTTCCAATTACAAAATGTGCTGCAGGTAGTAGAATGTCGGAGTCAGTTACAAGTGTTCTGTGTCTCATACGCAGTCGGTAAACTAGGGTGAATTCATTTCGGAACAGTTCACATTGCTTAACACTTCTCCAGAATGAAATGCGAACAGCTATCATAGCACACGTTGAAATTATATAGAATGCGTGAACACGTTTGCTGCGCAACAAGTCCTTTGCTTTTAAGGGGTAACACACTGGAATTAATTGAGACTCTTTTTATGCACTTCTCAACACACATGCGTATTTCATATAGTTTGTTAGTACCTGCGATACATCGCTCGATTACACTGAACGCTGTGAAGTAAAATGATCCGTTTGATACTGAATAAATTGGAACTATACTGATGAGAGGTTAAGTCATATTAAATTATTAAATTACTTTTAGTACCTATGTTTTTTAATCCGATAATATATGGAATAAAACACACAGAATACTCACCGCCGATGCCAAATCCAAATAGAATTCTTCAAGTTCTTTTTCCCTGACTTTAAGTGTTCGTTTGAAAAAGGATTCTGCTTGTCCATGTTTGACTTGCGTATCCAAAAAACGGCCTAGGTCGTTTAAAGAGGATGCTACATCTGGATGGACTGCACCTAACGCTTTCTGGTGTATTTCAAAGCACTCCTGAAACATTCCTCTGCATCTTCATATTTTTTATACGTCTTTAACAATAGAGCCAAACTATTATTCACGGATAAGACATCTGAGAGATTTCCTCGCTTTTTCATCTTCCGTATTGCCAAAGCTCTCTTGTAATTCAGTTGTGCATCTTCATATCGCCCCTGGATACTTTGAATTGCCCCGAGATTTGATAAGGCTGCCGAGACTTCCAGATGATCTTCTCCAAGTTCTTTCTCATTAATGGTTAAAGCTCTTTTGTAATAAAGTTCCGCATCTTCATACTTGCCTTGTGTATTTAATACATCTCCGATAGTATTTAGCAAAATCGCTAAAGACGGATGATTCTCCTTAAACGTTATCTCAAAGATTTGCAAAGCTTCTTTGTATTGAGTCTCCGCGTTGTTATAGTTTCCTTGTATTTTGAACAATTGGCCGAGATTATTCAACGACGCTGCAGTGTCGGGATGATTGTCTCCAAGAATTCTCCTTTGTATCTTTAAAGCTCGTTTGTACGTCGTTCTGCATCGTCATATTTTCCCTGAGCACATTGCAACTTCCCGAGATTAGATAAAGATTTCGCTACATACGGGTGGAGTTCGCCCAGTTCATTCTTCCAGCTGTGTAATGCTTTTGTGTATAACTTTACCGCATCTTCGTACTTTCCTTGCATTTTCCACAATTTTCTAAGCGAATTAATCCAAGCTGCTGTGATAGTGTGGCTGTCTTGAAGTATATTTTCTCTATTTTGTACAGCTGGTTTATATGCTGAATTTGCTTCCAAATTATTTCCGCGACTTCCGTAAAGTTCTCCGAGGTTACTTAATGCGGTTTATTCTCCTTGACAGTCTTCTTTAAATGATTTCTAATTTACTGACACAGATCTCTGAAAAAAGTTCTCTACATTTGGCTGCAGCACCTGAGAAATGTTATGCTCGCTAGTAATTATAAAGGATCGGAATGTACGATTCGGGTCTCTTATAGAAATGACCTCTGCTTCGCTTTGTTGAGTCAATATATGCAAGGCCATAGGATCATCTCCAAGACGGAGTGCTTGTTTAGTTTTTTTAAACGACGAATCGTCACACTTTACAGAAGCAACGGTGTACAGTTTGGATGCCCGCTGATTATTTAAAGTGCTGCTATCCATCTTAATTTAAGAGCCGATTATCACTGGATAATGTACTTAGTAGCATAATTAATGAAAAGAATTGATTACCTGTAGCTCATTTCACAACACTACGAACAAACACTTCGAAACTTTCTCTTTTCTCTGCAAAGAGTGTAGTGTGAAGAGAAAGTGCGTTTCACCAAGGAGACTTTCTCGGCGGGACTTTCACTTCACTTTTCTCTGCGATTTGTAGTGTGAAAATCATTATTCTTTTCTTCCCGTGTTCACTTCCTATTGTTGATATTTTTCCGTGTTCACCTTCTATTGTTTACACTTCTCCTGTACCGAGGCTCGTCTAACTACCAATAAACAATGGTGAGTATCGATAATGTGAACATGTGTGTGTGTGTTCATGTTGTATACATGTAGTAAAGTAAATTACCAATAGACAGGAAAACGGATTCCTCAAGAAAGAAAACTCGCCCTTCTGCAACTGATCAAGGAGAAGAAGGCGATCCTGTTCGGGAAATTTTCTAATGAACTAACCCACGGAATAAACACAGCTGCTTGGGAGGAAGTCGTCGAAAAAGCTCGGGCTTTGGAAATTGTGTCGGCCACCAAAGATTCTGCTTACGTCAGGGACAGCGTCTGGGGAGTTTGGCGAGCACGTACACTGGTAAATTAAAATCTTATCTTTTCATTGGAGAGGTAAATGAAGACGACGTTGTAATTGTAGCTAAAGAAGGACAACAAGGGAAAAACTGGAACTGGCGGTGGACGTGCTAATGCCCTGAATGAACTGGATCATGCAATTCTTGACATTGTAGGGAAGGATTCTGTTGTGGTGAATGGACTTCCAATCGGTGAGTCTGGCGACTTTGTTCCCACCAACGATCCTGTGCAATTGTCGTCTGTGGACTATGCTGATGGAGAAGGTCTTTTGGAGAACTTCCGAAATGAATCTAACATAGACGTTGGAGTTTCCAGCAGCTCTGTTTCTCCGCCTACTTCAAAGCCAAATGAATCAGAGTCTAGCAAATTAAAGAAGCGTAAATTGAAAAAGCCTACTGAAGACAATTTGTCATCTGAGAGACGGAAGCTTCAGTGTGATTTATTAAAAATAAAAATCTATAAGCACCGACTGGAAACGCTGAAGTTGGAAATGGACTTGGGATTGACAGCGTCAGAGTTTACAAAAGATCTTTGGAAGAGAGATAGTGATTCAGAATAAATTAGTACTTGTACATTATGATACATTTTATGTGATGCATATTAAATGTTTACATTTTTATCTAAGGTATGCCAACAACTCATTCAGTCGTTCATTTGGCATCCATGCTTCCAGTTGAACTTCTGCATCGTCTTCTGTATCAGCAACCTCAACCCAAAAGTCATCACGGGTTGTTATATTATGCAGAGTTGCACAAGCCATCACGACCCGTCCGGCGTATTCCGGGTTAAGACGCATGTAGTTCAGACAAGGAAAGCGTTCTTTTAAAATACCAAACGAGTTCTCGATCAGTCTTCGAGTCCTTTTGTGGGCTACGTTGTACCGAACCTCAGCTTCATCTCTTACATTCGCAGCGTATGGTGTCATCAGCCAATCCTTCCTTCCATACGCAGAGTCACCTAAGAGATATTTAATGTTTAAATCAAGCCAATAAGTAAGTGTGATTAGGAAGCATTAATGATAACAACTTTACCTAACACAACAGCTCCTACAAATGGTCTCCATCCACTCTCGAACTGCCGGAACACCGCTGAGTTTCGGAGAACTCTGGAGTCGTGGACAGAGCCGGGCCACATTGCACTGACCGCGTAGAAGGAGTAGTCAGGTCCACAAATCATCATGGAGTTTATGGAGTGATTTCCATGCCTGTCGACAAACGCTTCTTCATTTGTGGTTGGAGAGTCTGTTTTTATGAGGCAGCCATCGACACAGCCACAGACATTTGGAAATCCTCCTTTCCTAAAGAACTCTCCCGCGATGCCATCAGATGTTCGGGGCCAAGTCACGACTTCCGGAAATAAGTTGTCTACGATAGCCCATCCAGTGTAAGGTAACAAGGACTTGCTGTGTTGGGTTAAGACTGTAGTTCTTGTCTTCTTTGGCAATGATGGGTCCAATTCGGGAGACAAGAGCGTCGACTTCCCTCCTGCGCATCCGAAACTTCTCCTTAAACTGGAAATCGGACGGAACTTCGAAGTTTATTCGCGGTTTGTAAACCCTTGGGAGTTGATTCCTTCCGTCTTCATCACTGCTGTCGTCGCTGGAACTAAAAAGATGCAATATGTCCATCTGTATAAATACAAACTCGCTGTTTCAAAGTTTGAATAGTTTATTAATGCATAGTCAATAAATTAATACTTACCATTGGTAATAGTGTAATGACGTTGTCGGTGGGACTTATTAGAACGACAAACGGGTGAATTATAGCACACTACAATTATTGAAGGAGTGGAAACGGCGCTGCAAAATAACATGAAGTGTGTAGTGATTGTTGAGAAGTGCGGGAGAATTTTTTAAAATGTGCAACACTAACACTACAAATCTCCACGCCCAACGGAAGAAATAAACACTGCACATTCCAACACTTCCACTTTATCCTTCTACTTCCTTGTGACCATGGTGAAACGCACTTCTCTGACGCAATGAAGTGAAGGGCGAAAATAATGAAGTGTTTAGTATGAAGTGCGTCTCGTGCAATGGGCTACCGGGCATCCAATATATAATGTTAAGTTTAGTGTTCGTTTGTCACTTTCTTTGGAAATGTATTTAATACTTATTTACGGAATAATTTGTACTTGATTCACATTACTTGAATCTGCCTAATGATACGGGTTTAAATTACAAGTACCGTATTGTTTGCTTACTTCATGCCAATGAGTTTTAAAAATTTTTTATATTGTGGAAACATGAAGTATCCAGAAAAACTTTCTAATGTCTTTGTTTTGTTGATGCAGGATTTGATTAGCTAGTTTGTTTCCAAAGGTGCAGATTGTGGTTTTATATCTTTTTATTGCAAGTCATCTTTTGTATTGAATCGAAAATGTGAGAAGTAGAACATATAAAAACAACTCTGCTTGCTTGTCAGATAACCCTTCTCATTGCCACTGATCACATTTTTCTGAGACACAAATGCCGTCTTCAAGCGTTATAACTGTGTCTTCACACAAGTATGATAATTCTTATTGGTTTACTCCACCAGTAAGTTTTTTGCCTGCTGTCTAAATTTAATCGTAAAAGACGATTGTATGCATAAACACGAGCTGGCATTTATACAACAAGAATCAAATTAAGTTAAAATTGAGTGATGTTAAAATTTTTTCTGAACAGTGTGTTGTATTTGGACAACTAATGGTTCCTAGTAATTTATTGTGCAAAGGATCGTGGCTCAGTAAAGTTCTTAGATTTGAAGTAGTTTCTGCAGTTAAGTTAATTTAACAATTAAAATCTGCGTTTGATAGCGCTGACTCCTTTGGCTCCGGAATCCAAGTATTCTTGTTCTGTCGACTGAATTCGCAACTAAAATCATTAGTAAAATGAATAAATGCATTTCTTACGTGAGTTTAATATTATAAGTGCCCGTTTCATCGATCAAAGAAAGTTGAATGTAACCGTTTAATTGCCTCAGCACGCCTTCTTGAAACCTTTCCCCCAAAACGTAACTCCAATCGTACTTTCCCCCATTTCCTACCTCCGTTGCATTGATTACCGCTACAATTGTATTAGGAATAGCTGTTATTGTAGTAGTTACGGCAGCATTTCCTGACACTGTACAACCAGTTTGAGGTATTCGGCTCTCGGAAGAGATAATCCCGCACACCCTGAATTAAACCCCGGAAAGGATCCACGGAGCTGTACAAAGAATTGGTTAATAACGGAAAAAAATATAAACGATTGATTTACTTTCGTCCGACTGAGCAATCTTCGTAACAGATACTCGTGGATTGTTACGAGTGTGGAAATCATACCTAATAAAACTAACAATGCGTCTGTCGCAACGATACTCCTGGGATTGAAATTCTGAACACACTATTTGTTAAACTGACCCTTAACTTAA
>JAQGAB010002234.1:0-12737 GCA_034696565.1 Isotomurus graminis
ACCAACCCCAGATAAGTTGTGATATCAATACGGAGCTCAATCACTCCAGCAGAGGCATTTCCCATGAAAATATCTTGGTAGTGAGTATACTTCGCATAAACCAATGGTGACTGATGCATTAAGCCAGGAAGTTGTGTATATCTATGATCCACCAGATTCTGCACTACCGATTGGCAAATTGAATGACATGTCAAAATCCTCAAACAACACCTAGTCACTCGTGTTTTACCAGACTGAACAGAGATTTATACTGCAGAGCCAAAATAATAAACATATCAGTAGAAGGCAAACACTATGAAAGTATACTTTTGTTCGTTAAGCATTCACTACCAGAAGTCACAATGAAAGAATCATCAGTGTATTATCATTGCTATCACATCTATTATTTGGGAAGGCTCCAGACAGCACTTCAATCTTGATGAGCTGACAAGAAGTTGACATTCCGAGACGAACAAACTAACTGAGTGACAATGCAAGTAGAGTCAGGAAAAGTATGACTCAAAGAAGATGAACTACCGTGACATGAGGAGATGAAGGCGAGTAAAAAGTGGCAAAAAGTACTTTTCCACCTTTCTCTATCCTCCGTGCATTAGTCGATCATCACTTGGCCCAGAAACTCGCTTCTTTCACTACCAACTTTTCTTCACGACGCATTGTTCGAAATCACCGAAAGTAGTGCGAAGACACGTTTAATTGAACAACTTTTATACTTCACATAGAAAGAATAGAATTACTTTCACACTTACTGGCGACGAGGAGACTTTTCAACAGGGAATTCGATCTGGTATATTAACTTATAAAACTTCCTTAACAAACTCTGCACACTTATTAAACATTAACCACAAGACTAACCAGTAATTTTACACCGTCAGACCTCTACTACTCACTACACTGAACTTTACGTATCGTCTTGTAAAGCAAATAGTAGAAATATGAGTATCTATTTTGATACTGTGAGTCTGGAAGAGTTCGATGGCTTCAAATAACCAGCAGATATCAATTAAAGTCTTAGAATATCTAGTTCTTGTGTTTGGTAGCGAATAAGACATTAGTAGATTAGTACTCGTCTGGTGAGGAAGGGAATAGTAGTGATGAGAGTGTAACAGATTGCAAAACTAATAAATGAAATCAAAACATTTTACTTTACACATTCTCCTCATCATGACTCTTATCATTAGTTGTGTGGGATCCTCTCTTATTCCATTCTCTTATCAAGTGAGTGTGTGTACCCATGTGGAAGTCTTGCGACATCACACACGCACATAAGACGCGAGGAATATGAGTCATATGACATCATTCACTGGTCTCATCGTGCTGTTAGACTTTTTGGTAACTTTTCAGTATTATAGAAACAGCAGATTGATCATAAACTTGCAGTTTGTTCTAAGAATCTTGTGCGATATACGAGGTATGAAGTTATGAGTGACTCAAAGTATCCGAATAGACGAGTGTAGTCTTATTGAAGCCGAAATGATGACCATAATTAGTAATGGTTTGATATTTTGCAACTACAGACTACAACCCACCACGACCTATCATAGTGACTAAATAAACTATAATTCTGCAGCAGTTTGGAAGAAGGAGCTTTGAGGGGATTACATAAAAAGAGTTGCATAAAAGCAATTCTGCGTATTCCACTGCAATACCGATACATAACCCATTAATCAGAGTTTAGTGTACTTTCAGTTTTATGATCAACAGCTCGTGTTGTTGGATGCCCATTTAACCTCATCCTTCCAACTTTAAATAACCAACAACCACTTTTCTTTCACTGAGACTGGTGTAATTTATCTGCTAAGGACAAATATTAAAGACAGGCATCTGGAAAGTGTACACATTTACAAGTTATCTCCTGCACACATTTTCATCCAAATAAATTAATCATTCTTTACAAACACAAACTCTTAAACTCTTCCTAACACACGTTCCTTCCTATTATAAAATTGGAAGTAGCTGACAGATAGTGTGTATAGTTCTCTAGTCTCCAGGCGAGATTAATACGTAGCGAAATGTGAAATGGAGAGAATTAATGAATGAGCCTATGGTGGCGTGTGCAAGAGAGCCTAGATCGATTCTAGCTAAACTTCTTTATTGTTTCTTATTCTATGATTCTCATTTACGAGCGAGATAATTAATGATTACTCATATAGCCTAGAGTTAAATGTGTTTCCTTGATAGTTGTCTTTATGTATTATTATAGGTATGTGTGTGATTTACAGCTTTACTTACACTGTCGCAGATTCGCTATTTTTCCAGTGATCTATTTCGTCATTATTACGACCGGGTAGTGTCTAAGCAGCCTGCACTTCGAAGACATGTCCCAAAAAAGAGACCAGAGAAGTTTTTAAAAGAAATTGGCTCTTACCCAACTTTTTGAAACTCCAGAGAATAATAGTGGCCTTCCTTTCTCATTTTGTGAGAAAGAAGAATTCTGCATTAAGAATTTCTTATTCGACAATCGCCGTTTTGTAACACCAAGACGCAAGAATAACTTCAAGGAAAGGACCAACTGAAGCAGAAGAAGGTATAATACAAGGATATGAGGATGGTTAAGACGAGCTCAGAAATACGTATGTGTGCGAGTGGAAGGAGATGAAGAAGCACAACTAACCTTGGATCAAATCGAGCAACTCACGAAGAAGTGTGTCAATTCATTAAATTGTATTATAGCAGCACAACCAGTTGAACTTTTACAGTTGATTTAAAAACTTCTTTCAATATTTCAGTCTTAATTCTGGTTCATTGAGTGTCTGTGAGACGACACATTAAAGTTGGCAATAATGCATTTAATGCATCTTGACTGGTAGACAACTTAAGAGCCGAGCCTTCTTCACAGCTCACAATGTTTAATGGATCACTTAGTTTTAAGATGCAATTCACAAATGTCGACAACATCTGATTAAACTTGCTTGAGAAGCCTGCAACTGATCTTCTATGTACCGGCAAACAGACATCTGCCAAACTGTCTTAAGATTAACTCAATCGATTGACTTACCAATACTGCTCTTCCAATTCTAATACACCTTGCTTTGTTCCATGGAAAGGAAATGGGGTAGGAATAATAAATATTATTTTAAGGAAGCCCACAGAGCTGCTCCCCTGTACCACCAGAAGACTCACTCAGATGATCTTAGATCGTACAGAAATATTACACAGTGTCTTTGGCTAACAAAGCCAAGTGTTGAGGAAGACTTGTTTCTTCTACAATTGACAAGATTCTCGTGTAGATTGTAAACGGCATCAGGAGTGCGGTGGGGAATGAATCAGAAAACAAATATGCTGATCACGTCATTCAAATTACAAAGACAGTTTGGTAATGGTGATGATGCATCTGCTTCTAATTTATGCACATGAAGTAATGTCAACCACCACCGTACTCCATTCATTCTCTTGCAGGATGCGTTTATTTTACCCGATGAATGCGAAGCTTGACACTCCACAGAATCTTTCGGAAGACATTCTTTCCCTTTTACAAAACTACAAGTGCACCGGAGTCAACCTGCATCTTGTGTATACCCCATGATATCGTCTTTCTTTTAGATTTGCGATAAGCAGCTGCAGGCAAAGAACATTTATTTTCATGCACAAAAACCACCCAACATATGATGATGATCATCTCTCAAGGATTGCCTTTATCATCCGTTTTTAACTGACTAGAGTGTACGGTCAACCTTCTCAAGCCTCCAACCACATTACACAATGTCTAACAGTACTTTCCTTCCACAAGGCAAAGTTGCAGTCTACCGAAATTATTGCTCACGAGAGATGAGCGTCATGAAAAAGTACCACAAGCTGTAGAATATTTCATTGTAATTTGGGATCAACTCAGCGGACTGCCAGCAGGCCAGCAGCAACACCAGACACCCGAGGAGTTCTCGCTTCATTCATAATGTAAGAAGGCTGCAAAAGGCAAAATACCTGATTCTTGTTGAACGGGATCAGGGGCTCTTCCCATGACTGATGTACGTTTGGACGGCATTGGAAGCGATGGCTTGGGCCGACTCTGCATTGCAGCCAAAGCCTGCTGTACTGCTTCTTGGCGAACCTCTGTAATGGCATAAGATGTAATTACCAATTATTAGTGTTGCATGATACTCCTGGTATACAGCAGTAAACAAGCGTGGGGGAAATGGAACATGAAGGCTGGTGGATGAAACTGTGAAGGATTTAAAGCTACTGGTCGAGACTTTCTCCTTTCTGATTTGGGTTGAATGGCTATTCGAATGCCATGCAAAGTACTTTTCCTTCACTGAAGATATCAATGAATCAATCATGTTTATTGCTTTCTCACTGCTACCTTACAGCAATAATGAGAGTCGCTGAGTGTATTTCTAACAATTATTGCTCACGGAAGGAGTCCTGAGAGCATCATGAACCCTTTCCTGTTTGCCTTTAACTTTCACCGGATTAGACACAAGAAAAGTTCCTACCTACTTAAGTTAGCTTCCAAGAACATGGAGTGCCTAGAGAGCTCTGTAAGCACGAAATGGGAAGAGTGATGTGTACGATTGAACTATAAAACTTCTTTCGTGCTAATTCCTCTTCTTAGGGGAACTGGAAACCTAGCTACCTCTGAAATATGTTCTTACAGTTCTTAGAAAACATGAAGGTACATATGGTCCTATATGACAGTGGCCGTTTCGAAAGGAATTTTTTAAGTGGACTTTTCCTCACACGGAGAAATATCGTCATCATCATCTTTCACCCATTCAATGGGAAATGGAAGAATGGCCGTTTATCCAATGGACCATAAGGATCAAATTGGGAAAGCTCTTGAGCTAAAACTTCTTTCTTCGCGTGGTATGTGACCGATGGAACAAATTCTATTTTTATGAGATAAAAAGTCATTTTTGCTCCTTTCCCGTCCAATTCGCTCGTATAAATGTATTGATGATTTAAAAGGAGGATTACGCAGTCAACTGTAACAGTTCATGGGAAGTGGAGAAGCAGCATTTCCAATAACTTTTGTTTTGTTAATAAAACCTTCTTAGATATTTAAGATATGGATGGAAGACAAATCGAAGGATTCGCAGAAGGAAATTGGAACTGAGGGAAACCTACGACTGCAGTCAATTTGTCAAATAGATTGACTCCCAAATGACACACAACTAATTCCATCCTTCCGTTTACATTATGGAAAGGAAACCCATTATTGAGAAAGAATTCCTTTATAGAGTAATAAGTTCCGTTGAAAATTTCTCAACAGTTCCAGGAATCCTAAGCGGAGAGCATGAGCGGGGAAAGCTTACAGAAACAGGGTTACTTTATGGAACACCATACCTGAATGATATCGACTTTCATTTCTTGTCAATCTCCGGTGAGCTCTTCGTTTGGCACGAGTACTTGGGCTGGCAGATCCCTCGTTAGGCTTCGGAGCTGAAATTCAACAAATACATATTAATTTTTTAATTAACTCTTTTATTTAACCAATTTTCAACAAGAGTTGCCTGTAACAAATAGTAGTGGACTTCAATGTGCCTAAGTTTTTACTGAAATGCACAACCCAATTATTCAAGTCTCCAGAAAAGGTTGGAAAGTTTATTGGCATAAAAAACCCTATTTATAAATGTAACATGACAAACGCACCTAAAGTCTAATTTACAAAGATTGTACATCCTTATTCCTTCCACCTACTTGAAGTTATTTTATACGCTCCAGTAAACTAATTAGAAATTATGAAAAATATTTCAATGATGCCGTGAAGAAAAGACTCTTGAAGCGTAGTGTTTTTACAACACGATTTAACTGGTAACACCATTCACCATTAGTTGCCCTTGCTGTCTAGTGAATGTTGGCAGCACTCTATTTTATTACAACATCAAAAATTCATATATTTGATTCTTGGGAAGTTTATACAAATTCCTAGGCAGCTTTCAAGTAGAATGGAGCTAAATTAGGCCTGAAGTTACAGCTCTTCACTCATGCATCACAAGATTGCCTTGTTGGATACCAAGCTACCAACTCCTGTGTAATAAAGAGATCAGCTTCCCCACAGTTTGGATTTCTCTTGGTACTTTCTTTTCCGCTACTTTTAGACACAAAACTTACTGAAAAACATAACTTACCAAGACTCTGCTTAGGAATATATGGTGCGAGAATCCGAGACTTCTTTTTCTCGTATCCTTTCTGAGTTATATCACCTGAAAAATCCAATATAGTTTATTAAAATTGTTTCTTTAATACATCCATGCTTTATGAAGCCAAAATCCAATATTGGAAAATGGTAATTATAGGATGATATCAGGGTAGCAGAACGTGAATACATGAGGACGCACTAGTGGGGATGAAATTTTACGAGGTTTCATTTTGTTGCGGAGTAATATAAGGTGATACTTTGAACACGTAAATTAGCTGAAGAAAGTAAGCAGAATATGGCTTTGCTCTTTTTGCTTCAGAGACTTAAATCTTCTAAGAAATCTAAAACACGGAAAAATGATGTTTTTGTAAAGTTCGTACACAGAGTTAATACGTAATGTATGTGAGTGAAGATAAAGGAAATGGGAGAATTCTTGGGACGTGTATAAAACTTGACAGGAAGGGATTGTTCGGGGATGGATGCAGGTCGGGTTGGATTACCGTGACATGTGATATGATGGGGAAATGGGTTAGGAGAGTTCACATAAAAAATCTACCGAGTCTGGACTAACGAGGCACTGGGGAACGAAAGTAATAGAACTCTTTACAGAAATTCTTAATGAAATCAGAACCAAATAATTCCCTCATTTCTTACTCTCACAAGCCCCTCGACTATTTTTCAAGAAGCATTCTCATTACGTCTTTATTCCTTCATTGCGTTTTCTTTCCACGTTCCTAATGTTCTTAAGATTCTTGGATTTAACGACACTTCCACTGAAGCTTAGGTAACATGGTACGTAGGTCGACTAATGCTACTCAGAGCTTTCTCTCTTAACTATATTTCTTATTCTAATGATACAGTACAGTATGACAATCAAGCATCCTAAATCCTACAGAAACTGTAACCCGCTTATAATTCGAAAGTATAAAGTTTAAATCAAATGGAAAAATGCTTTTAATATTCATAACTCTAACCATTTCTTTCGATGGAGGCTTAAAAGAACTTGTCAGTGAAATACAATTCACTACAAAAGAATAAACTTGAAGCTCAACACGCGTTTTCCGAGAGAAAACAACAGCTGAGTCCGAAGTAGTCTTGTATAATGTTATTGAGACATATTAACAAAAGCTACGTAAGACTCGGTAGCAAAAGATCTGATAAGGGGAACACAGGTAGGCGTAGGTATAAGCATTCCATTGTGGGAGAGTGAACAATAACTCGAAGAAGTTGGAAGTCTGTTGTTTCAAGTAAGCAGCACTTTCTCCTGAATGGCTTCTCCACACAGATCAACTTACGCTTTTCAGGTATTCTCTACAAAAGGGGAAGATCTTTCACCCAACGTGGAAAGAGGAAGGAAGCAGATACCTTAAGTGCCTCCAACAAATACAGTATATAGTCCTCTTGATCTAATGGATGCCCTTATATTTGCTTACACTATTTTAAGAGCACACATTCTATGAATATATATATTCTACTATTCAATGAATCCCTAAGGCATGAACAAAAGGATTTTCCAAAACTCTTGAACGCACTCTTTTTTATTTCATTTTCCCTACGAAAATTGTCAAAAATACACGCAGAGCATAAGTAATTCAAATTCGAAAAATCCTTTCAAGCGATAAGCACGTAAAGGTTTTAAGAGCCCAGGAAAAACTAATATGGAAGAAGAATACAAATAATACAACAATGTATTTCAATAGCGATTGGATTGCATTATTGAAAATAGGATTCGGTGAGGCTGTATATGGAAATGGGAGTACATATGTTAATTCTTTTGAAGTTCTTTAAAAGAACAAGTTGTATTAACCCTTGACAATTCAATTTTTTCTACTTTTCGTAAAATTCAAAGGAACTAATACTTTCTCTGAAGGTCTTGTTATTTGTAATCTTTAGCTGGTTGCAAGGGAAAACATAAGGTTCTTATAGCTGGGGAATAAAACTCCTACTTTCATCGTCACAAACACGATGTGTCCTACTTTGGTTACAAAAATATTTTTTAGATGGTTATAAAAAATCTTTAGATGACAGTGATCAAAGTCAGGAGTGTCCTTGTTGCTTTCACAAAGAAAGAACGACGGAGTACATAAATCATAAATGATGTGCTTTTACTTTCGCATCCTTCACAACCAACCACCAATTCCTGCCCACACAGTTTCTGCTTGGAAGTTTATGGTTGATGGTATGTAATTTCACCTCATATTTTCTTGTAATACTTGTGGGTATTGTGGTGGTGGTATTTGGAACAGAACAAAAATAATTCGAAGTGAACTCAAAATCAATCCGTCATGTGTAGAGGAACAATACGTTATGGAGAAATAATGGAGATGCTTTGAGATCTCGTAATCACGTTGAATGCATAACAAAAGACCGGAGCTATCAGGAGCAGATTCTGTGCAGTAATTATCATGATTTGAATAGAAAAGGGATTATTTTGTTCTGTCAGCAGGTTTCCGAGGATCAGGATAATGGGATTGCCTGAGCACAGAGCAACAGAACTTTCCTTTGATGACTTATTTCGGAAACAGTAACTATATACGCTTGATTAAGCACTATACAACAACCACATAGGCTTAGTGTGTGTGTCTATATTGACTTTTCCAGGTATATTTCTGTTTGAGATTTTGGGAAGCCAAAGAGAAAGCTGAAAAAGATTATTATTCTAATTCTTTTCATGGGAAGGTCCAAAATACTCTCCCAGGAATTTAATTAGATTCACATTTAAAGGAAAAACGAAAATAATCCAAAGGGAATTAACTTCATATGTTGTAATTGTGAGCTTGTGCTTGACCCATATTCTTAAAAAGTTAAAGTTCCAGCGCCACGTGGAGTTTAAGGAAGTGTCTGTGCAACTTTCTCGGTTAGAAATAGGATCTCGGAGGGCACGAGGATTTGAGACAGCATTAGGTACTTAATTCAGAAGTAATTCAGGCATGGAGAACCAAGAAAAAGCCATAAATTGTGAACCCACTTACCGTGGCTTTCATCACCACTACCAGATTCAATCTTAGTATCTTCCAATTCCTGTAGCCATCTGTACAACTCCTCTAAATCAACCCAATTATCTGAGTCAGAGTTATTATTCCTTGGGGGTACTGTAGGGACCTGAGCAGGGGCTCGGGATCCACCACTGGCACCAGCCACTTGTAAATTTGACACTGGTCGTGCAGGAGGAGGTAAAGAAGTAGGATTGGCAGACCAACGGGACAAAGTTGGTTCTGCAAGTCTCTGAGCGTGTGTCCGATGAACGGGTTGGAGTGGAAGAGGACCAGCCCCATTCAACCCGTTATGTTTTCCTCCAAACATCTCACGGGTATGTTACTTGGCGTATCAAATCTCCAGTTTTACTTTCACCCAAGAGTCCCACTACACTTGACGCTTGCTTTTTACTACCACTGGAGTACTGTTATTGACTCACTTATGTACAGACATCCAGTTTCGCATACCATCACAGACGTACTTTCTTTATGTCTTTGTAATCCTATGATCTGCTCCTAATGAGCTGCTGAAGCACCCTGAACTTGCCTCTTTGACACAAAAGTTATCACTCATTGTTTTTGGCACTAAGTCACACTTGCTTGTACCTTCTACAATGCTCACATGTATGTGGACTGTGTATGAATATGCTGAAATATATCTTCCTCACTCTGATTGTGAAATCCAGAATAATCTCCTTTTAAATGAAACACGAGAGTGTAGAATTCTACTGGAATTCTTCGTACCAATCAACAAATGTATGGAGCAACACGATATAGCCTCGGTATGTGTGAAGCAACACAGTGAACAGCTAAGACTGATGAGGGTTCAGAGTCTTCAGAGTCTCTTGCCAGGTATCCGTCGCACTTTCGATACTGAATTGAATAGACCTTCTCGCTTTACAGTCACAAGGAAATGAAAAAAAATGTGCACAAGGTAAAAGATAGAATTCTCTGGTATTAAGCTATTCCTCCAGTAAATTGTAGTGCATGAAAAGCACGTTCTTCTCGCAGTTAGCAACACGCACGTTCATATCACAGATGCTGAATAATGATAAATGTGTATACAGCTCAGAATACTATGTGAAAAATGAGACTTCAGTAGCACCAAGGAGAGAATAAGACTTCCTTTGTTTCCTCCACCATATCAATTAACTAACGATGCGGTTTTTATTACCATCTAAATTACCAGTGCTACCAGAATGTCTGATGGTAATCGTGAGTACTGTGTAGGTAAGGAAGGACTAAAGAGCACAGGGATTATTATTCACAAGAACTTGCAAAATTGCAAACTGTCTTAATTGTGGCTGGGATGAGAAGACAGATGCATGGAGAGGCAATGGTAATCCATCTACAACTCCTGTGGTTCTTCTGGTGTCTCAATGAAAATCTTAATTACTACTATTGCATCCCAAAAATGCAAATATTTTAACTTCCACCCGACCAACCACAGTTAGTTACACTACGCAACCCAAACTATACACACGTTAGATTGAAGGACTTCTTAAGAGTATGTCACATATCATTGTGAATTGTAAATGGTTTTCGTGGTTAGTAGTCTTATGATGTCTACTACCAACATTGTCACCGAGGAACAATGGTATACATAGGGTACAGAGTATATTGTTGAAGTACATTCTCAGTTCAAGGAGTAAGAAGTCTCACACTGCGATATTGTATGTTGTGTAACATGCTTAAATAAGGGTGAGTCATATTCCCCACAATTCAACACTTGCACTAAAAACTACTGAACTCCTACTCCTTCAAGAAACACCCTAAGATGCGAGACAAGATCAGGAGTGCTGGATGGAACCTCTTAAATTATGTTTTTATAGATCAAATCTTGAATCTGCACAACTTGTGTAGTCTGTTTAGGTAAGGCGAGCCGTAATGCTCGCCACAACACTTCCGAATAAAGCAACTTTGACAATAAATTTTATTTTGTTACAAAAGTCTTCTCTTCTTGGTTGAAAGATGCTGAATCTTTGAACGAGCAGGGTTATCACCGAGACACAAATATAGTCAACTGCTGTTGGTGTGTAGGGAAGAATCTTCCACGCGATAAATGTATTCGTGTGGAGTGCATCATATATATTGATGACGGACTTTGTCTGGCGAGGCTATTATATGGACCGAAGATATAATAAAACTATCAACCCGAAGGTTGAATGAAAATAGTCGCTGGGAAATGTGCGAAAATGGTATTTTCTGCAGCTGCAGACTTTGAAAATTAAAAGAACACTGTAGGAATCGTAAGGAAGTGTAGCAGCTTGATTTGCAGCTGCTTCATCTTCCGATGACATCAACCACCCATGTGATGAACTTCTCTAATTCGCAATCTCTCTAGTTCTCTGATTACGTGTGACTTTCCTGTATTCCTTGTCTTCTTAATGGAGAAGGTGTGTTTGCAAGATCCATCAAACGTATTTGGGAACTCTGATTTCTTGACCTCGCGAAACTTGAATTGCTATATCACAATCGTAGTTTTATTGACCACATAAAGTACTCATTAAAATGCTCTCTTCCACTTAACCTATAATGAACAAGAATCTTCACCGTGACCATCTCCTTCTATATGAATTTTCACACTCTCCCCTTCAGTCGGAAACTTGACACTTGGAAAATTATTAACCGTATCCATTGTCTAAGATCTCTCTGGCTCGTCTAAATAATCTCACGGTAATAAACCGCATTAAGAGAACAAACCTTGTAACTTGGAATTTAGAATATGTATCCTTATGATCGGACTTTACTGGCTTGTGTACATTATTTTAGAGTCTATGAAGAAATAGAACTCTCACAGTTCCTTAATGCCTTGCTCACGTCAATTTGTTATGCACAATATTGAATGTAGTCTGTTAACTGGAACAAAAGTATAAAATTGAATAGATGAACCAGATGAAGTGTCTGAATCAATAGGGAAAACTGCTTCACAATTGGAAGCATAGGTGTATTGTATGTAACTGTGAATTGTAGTCGGACATGCACTTAAATTTGTTTGCCTTTAACTTACTGCCGAGTGATGAGAAATGGATGTTTTATTACGCAATGATGGAAGTGGAAAAGCTACAAAGCTGAATGAAATGTTTTCCAGTGGTTGAGTGGAATTTAACTCATTCATCGGGAGGAGGACCAAAGAGCACCCTCATCGCATACTACTCAGCATCTGTCCGGTCATGTAACATTACATTAAGAATTAGAGGGTGCATTAGACTTGTTCTTTTAAATGCTGTCTGACTGACAACTGCTGCCTTTATATATGAATTCTTCTGACCACAAGGCAGACAGGGTTTGGAAGTCAGGAAAGGACGTCTGCCGAAGGTGTTTTGTGGTCAAAAACACGTTCCCAAGGTATGTTTGTCAATCTGTGATAATAAGATAATTTCCAAGAGCTTGGAGCTACAAGTTGTTCACGGAAAGAGTGTGAGGTTAACTCCCTATACACACCATAAGCTTAAACCCTCTTCTTCCAGTCAAGCCAAGGAAAATATGAACTCGCTAATGGATATATATATACACATTCAATCTATGTCTTAAGAAACGGTTATAATTTTTACGATGTCAATAACTTCCTTCTAATCTCTTTAAAAGCAAGCATCCTTTACTTACAAGATGAAGAGGAGAGATATAACGTACAGGTTCGTCCAAATCAGAAGATATCTAACATCGGACAAATCGAAGGATCAAAA
>JAQGAB010002235.1:0-12737 GCA_034696565.1 Isotomurus graminis
TACACACGTTTAAAGTGTTTTGAAGGGAAACTTTCATAATGATTCTTTAGGGAAATTATATCATTTAGATTTTAGGCAGATTCTTCAGTTAGAAATTAAAGATAAATTAAGTACAAATTCTTTATTAAAAACAGAACACCCAAACCTTTGACACAAACTTAATTGACTTAATAAATAATTTAAAGTAAATCGTAGAAGTAATCAAGTCCCTGTCCAAGCTCCCAAATGGCTAATCCGCATCCGAGCTCTTCTGCTAATTTTAATCGACGTCTGATGGACTGAAGAGTTGGGTAAAACACCGTGTGCTTGCCGGTTTTGTCTCTGAATTACCATTAACATATTAAGTAATACCATTCACAAGTTATTTCTTTCATTCCAATAAAAGTTAAGTAAAGAACTCACTTGACTTCAAAGTAATGCTCCTCTACTTCTTCACTCCACTGAATATTCTTTGTCTTCGAGAGCAATTCCAAGTACTCCCGACCTAAAATTGGGTGACCGCCGGTAGTAGTGTACTCATACCCGTAAAAGTTTAATCCAATTAAAAACTTGTGTCGATCTTTTTTCGCTGGTGATAAAGCTTTGACGCATTTTTCGATCCATTGGGTAGGACTGTTAGCTCCTGTGTAAGAAATCAATGTAAAAATTATTGTATTCTTCTCATTTCTCCCAGGCGTCCACTTTTCTACTTAAAAGAAACCACAAACCCGGTCGTTCAGGACTGGAGTAGTCATACGTCATAATGGAAAAGTAATCCACATATGCATAAAGCTGTTTCATATCGTCATTCTCAAACATGCCAGGTTTTCCAGTGTTGGTAATTGGTGGAGGAATAACCAAAATAAATTTGAGATCAGCTTTAGTCAACGCTTCTCCAAGAAGCTTCACGAGCATTTGCAACGCCTTTCGAGCTTGTCCTCCCAACTGGCTCCACACTTCCAACACAACTCCATCGAATTTATACGCCTGAAATTAACCCATAAAGTCTCATCAGCTTCTCCTCATTATAACACCAAGAATCCTTATCTTCACCAATATCCCTTACTTTCAAAGACGTTACAATAGTCTTTGTCAACTCCTTCGGCTCCGTTCCAGTTGTAAACAAAGCGTAGTAATCATCGCTTGACCATCCGTCAAAAAGAATTCTCGGAACAACTGAAATCAAAACATTTCTATTTAACAGACAACCGTTTACATTTTAATCAAATTATCCCAACGTACTTTTCACTTGAGATTTCTTTCCTCGCTTGCGAACCTCTCGAACCCATTCATGGTCGATGTCATGAGTTCCAGTGACATGAAAGGTTCCTGAAGGCTTCCGCTTCACTTGTAACCAAACAGGAGATATCATCGTAAACTTGTTGGCAAATGTTTTCGCCAAGTCGTACCCATGATTGTTCCACTATAGAAATGCACAAAAATAGTGAACCATCTTTACACAATAAAACAACAACAAATCTTATACCGGAGTGACATATCCGAGCACAGGGTTAGTGAAATTCCTCTCGGAAGTCTTTTTGCAGTAAGCACCACTTTCATTTATAATTTCCTGAGGACTCGGCGTTCTTGTTATTAAGTCTCTCTCCACAACATTCTGAGGCACAGGTCCCTTCTACACACACAAAAAATACAAAACAAAAGTACTACTGCAAGAACCCCACATAATTAATCATAATAATATAGAAAATTCCAAAAGCCGCATTGTTTACCTTAACATCGGCAGTATCTGCGGCAGCGGGTGAGTCTTTGGATTTCTTATCACTGGGAGAAATAGTAGCCCTTCCAAGGTGGACCAAAAGGACCACAAGCACCGGTAGTAAGAACGACGACGTCTTCATCTTGAGAAGATCCACCTCGACAGTCAGTCAGACAGACAGAAACTTCTTTGACAGGTGGAGAAGAAGACGAAGGAAGCTCAATGACTCTACGAAATGACCGCTGCCAACTCTTTCTCTCCTTGCCACCACCACCACCACCTTCCACAACCAGCTCACTTAATCCACCACCATCACAGGTACATTTCTTCTTCTCCACCCGTGTGGTGGTGGTACCCACTAAACTTAATTTGGACTTGACTATCCATTTAAGAAATCAATAACTCTTCCGATGATTTATGATTCGCAGAGCTCATTAATATTTAATAAGCGTTTTGATGGACAGAGTCTCAATTTCCCCTGGGACAATCGTATGAGATTAAAATGAGAATGTGAGAATCCAAGTGGTAATCTAAAGTCCAAGATATGTAGAAGGCACTTGGCAGTAAAATCAAAGAGTATTATTAACTAAAATAGTCTTGTTTATTGTTCATTAAGAGAGAATACTATTAAGAGTCATGTCTTTGGTGACGTTAGCGAAGAAGTATTTGTAAGCTGTGTTAAGCAGGATGATGATGACATTAGGATTCTCTGAGGAGATTCTTTGAAATAACCATTTGCATGACTTCATTACTTCCTTCGAGAATTTGGTGCACGCGTATGTCCCTCAAGTACTGCTGAACTGGATAGTCTTTTAAGTATCCATACCCGCCGTGCATTTGTAGAGCTTGGTTTACAATCTGGAGAATCAAAGGGGGTTAGGTTTAGAAAGTGTTGCATATCATAATTAAATGTAATGAAGATCGTACATCAAAGCAGAGGTCTGTGGTGAATAACTTGGCCATACTGCACAGGGTCACTACATCTGGGTGGTTGGAGTCGATGGCTCTAGCTGCGTTCCGTACCATCAGTCGACAAGCGACGAGGTTGGTACTCATCTTGGCGTATGTAAATTGGTTATGCTGTAAGTCGCATATAGAGAGAAGTTAGCTTAGGTTAACACGAAGCTTTTGGGAGTTTGCGTTATACCTGGAAGCCGGCAAGAGGTTGTCCGAATTGCTTTCGTACGAGGAGGTGTCCTTTGGCAGCCTCGACACTGGCATGAGCTGCACCCAGTGAGCAGGACGCTATAAGGGGAAAAGTTAAGCCGTTTTAGTCTATTTTACTTGAAGTATGGCTCTATAACTCACCTATATTAAGACGACCACCATTCAGGCCCTTCATGGCAATGTTAAATCCTTGACCTTCATTTCCTATAAGATTGGCAACAGGGACTTTGCAGTCCTCGAGAATCACGGCTCTAGTCGGTTGGGAGTTCCATCCGACTTTCTTCTCCTTCTTTCCAAACGACAATCCTGTGTTATTTAGAATTGCATAACTGCTGAAGGAAACTAATCAAAAGGTTCTTTATACCGGGAGTTCCTTTCTCTACGATGACACAAGATATTCCTTTTGGACCACTGCCACCTGTACGGCACATCACTACGTATACGTCGGACTCACCTCCTCCGCTGATGAATGCCTGTCAAATATCCGTGAATACAGATTTACATTTTGAATCCTCAACATATCTACTAGGGAAGGTATTGGCAACTGACTTACCTTAGAGCCATTCATGACATAGTAGTCTCCTTGTTTCTTGGCTGTTGTTGAAAGGGAAGCAGCATCGCTGCCACTCCCAGGTTCTGTTTGACACAACAACGTATGAATTCAGATGAGCTACAAGACCAAATATCTTCTAATGTGTACAAACCTGTGAGGCAATACGAAGCAAACTTATTCATCGATGCAAGTTCAGGAATCCACTTGGATCTCTGATCGTCATTTCCAAACGCATCGATCATCCAAGTACACATACTGTAACGTTAATTAAAGAATGCACTCATTATCCTACGTCATTATTTACAGGTTAGCTTATTATAGACACGGATATTTACTTATGGATACTTATATAAGCTGTAGTGGAAACACAACCCTGGGCCAATGCTTCGAAGATTACGGAAGCGTCTAATCTTGTGAGTCCAGAGCCTCCAAAGTCATCTCTCGTGTAAATAGCACCAAATCCCAAGGACGCTGCTTTCCTCATCGCTTCAACAGGAAAGAACTCCTGTAAATAAACCGGAATTTAAACGCACATCCTAAGAACTGGTAAACCATTGCGTTCACCTTTTCATCCCACATTTCCATATTGGGCATCATTTCATTTTTCGAAAAGTCCAAAGCGACTTGTTGAATTTGCTTTTGTTCTTCAGTCAAACCTTCTGATGCTTTAAATATGAAATATGAAATGCTTAAAAACTTTGATTCATATGAGCAGTCAACTTTATTTAAGTTCGCTTACAGTCAAAAGTAGTGCAACAGTCAGATAGTAATCGAGAAGATGTGTGGAACCCTCCAACATGTGCAGAAACTGTGTAACTTCCATAATAACTCTTTGGAGATTCCTTAAAACTTAAAATGGATAGATTCCTTACAGAAGCATTATATGAGATTGCAGATTTACGAACTACATGAGAAATTCTTAAACCGGCTATTAAAGCTCTTGGTGCCAGTTGGACTAACATTTTGGTATAAATATTTTCATTCAATGCAAGGAAACAAAATTCACCCAGTTTCGGGTCTCTTGTGAATCTGATAAAGAATACTACACACCGATATGCATCTGTGGTGGTAGGTAGGCTACAGTGAAGAAAAGTTGATTTAAAGGGAAGACTTGGTCGCGGACATAAGACGTCAGTAATTGAGTCTACATCCTGAGTAACTTTTGTGCAGCACCACACAAGGCTCTCTCCCCTATCTCCATATGGTGAAGAACATTCCCAAATCCATTTAGAGGGTTTTCATAAAATTTATATGTTCCTAGGAACTCCTTTCTCATCGTAAAATCCACATGATCACCCCTACAAACAGTGTCTAGACAAACCTCCATTCTCAAAAAAATCTAAAACCTTCGGAGTGAATAAGTAGACCGAGTGAAAGTTAAGAATCTCACAATTTTTCAAAGACTACTCTCTCAGTCTACACAGGTTTTTGCCAAATATTAGCATGTAGGGAAGGATTTGACGGAAAGAGTAACAATTTTGTATATATGGCAATTTGGTGGCTGCTACTGTGCGTGTGTGTGTATTTGTAGAAGATGAGTGACACCTTCAGTAAAAACAAAGTTAGTTAGGGTATCATTGTCCTAACTGTGAATTTTATAAATGTAAATCCATCCCTTTATTTTCAGTAGTTCATTATTCTATTAATTTCTACCATTGACTCCGCGTAGACTCATCTATTTCAAACAATATGTGAGTCACACTCTCTGATGGGAAGTATTGCTTGTCGTGTCACTGACTAAATATTATTATGGTTTCAAACCATCCACAGGTGACCAACAAGCAGGTATATTGATAGATAGTTAAAGAGACATTCAAACCTAAAAAATATATTCAACTATTACAAACAGATGTGTACGAGGAGAAGGACTTAATCTCCAAAATGTAGTTTAAAGCATCTCTTGTAACCAGTGGAGAGATAATATGGTAATTTACAACTTCTAACTCACACAGTGTGATTATCACTCAGCTTAAACTACAAGTTCAACTATTTCGTAAAGTCTTCCTACTGTAGTACACTAAACACACATTTCTTTTCTTAAAGGTGAGTTCAACAGTTTCTTCCTTTCCAGCTGTATTTAGTTAATTAACTTTCATAATGAGTATTTTTTATCCAACTATTTTTATATATTTGTAGTATGGATTGACATCGCTATCAAGAACAAATATACCGAGTCAAAATCGTGGAAATCCCCAAAAGTTAATTGTGTCGAAAACATCTCTGCGCTACGAATATCACGTAGACATAATTATTCTGTCATTACTCTCGTTAACTATCGTCAACTGCCGTGGTGATTATAAAAGCTCGTATTCGGGCTAGTTTTTATAATGAACCGAGATTATTAATTCATCTGGCAGAACTTTGAAGCTCATCTGTTTGAGTTGGGTCATCCAGAGGTACTTGATCTTCATCACAAATCTTTGTTTGTACTTTTAATTTATATTACGGCATTTGCCGATTATTATTTTGTTTTATTCCTGAGACTTGTATATAATTTTGATCTAATTTATTGTCAATAACAATTTTTTGTAATCAACAGTTTGCTTACGTAGTAGCGTAGTATATTTGCAAGCCATTTTAGTTCAACTTTAGAAAAAGACAGTGGAATTTTACCACATGAATGAATCAGTTAAAAAAACAAAAGTATTATTAATTAACAATACAAATTCCATTCGAAGTGACTACTTCAGTCATCCAACTCAATAAATGTTGTTAATGATACAAGCAATTGTTTAGACAATAACATTTATCCACTATTAGACGCAGTACTAAAATAATGATGTAATATATTCCTCGTAAATAGTTATGTTTAACTAATCCCATTTATTTTGTGTACACGTAGCATTTTTCTGTTTTACTTTCGGAAACGAAAGAAGGATGGAAGGGCCTATTTCGAAATTCATGCACGTTCAACAACCTGGTGAGTACACGACAACCTAAATATCAAATGTGATTCAATGTAACGACACAATTCCAAATGTAACTTGCTTATTGAGCACATTTAACTTGTTCCGATTCATATTTCTCAAAACAATAATCATCATAGTGGAAGGATATTAAGGAGCCTGGCTTTTTTCATGCACTCGAACTCACTAATAACTATCAGCTCTAAATATATATTCAATCGCCTTTGACATTTGTTTCTTATCAGGAAATTTGAAACCATCAATATATTTCACACTCATGTTTACAAATTTTGTTTGTGTCTTTGTAAACTATTCTCTTAGCCCTCTAAAGTCGTAAGACATCAGTTAAATTGACTGAAACTGATTGTCGTACAATTCTTTGGCTTTTCGTTAACCCTGTGACAATCTTACAATATTACCGACCAAGATCAAGTTTCCATTCAAAGCTCACACCTACTATTTTTGTTCATTCATGTTTACAATAAGCACTGAGTTGACTATTCTTGAGCCTTGAGTAAATTTTAACAACTGATTAATCAGTTTAGTACAATAAAAGAGCACTGTACAGTTACCATAACGCATTTGAAAATTAGTAGTGTTAGTGTGATTTTTTCACAAATTCTTCACACGTGGAATATTAGCAGAAAGAGTGTGACAGTTAGTTGTCACATGTACATCCACGGGTATTAAATTACTTTGTGGAAGAAAGTGTCCTTATTGAAGTCACATTGAACCATTCAAGAACATCCAAAAGTCCGAGTTCACATTGATTTAAAACATGTCCAATAATAACTTTCGACTTACAGAATCATACTGGCATCAAGCCACTAGTTCTTCTGCTTTCAAAAGTCCTGACCTTATTGAATTGAACTCTGACTCTGAGCGGAATGCACGGCATGGTAAGTGCCCTAACAACACATTTACATAAGCAGTCTTAAATACTATACCCCTTGTACCCCTCAGTGAATATATTTCCTCCACCTTTAATTGCTTCTTGTATTGTGACTTTGTGAATTCAATAAGTTTTGGTTTTTACGCTCACACACATGTAGAAGAAATGCAAAATTGCAAAGATAGAATTAACTCCATACTGTGTGCATGTAAGACGAAAGTTTGTTAAGTAGATTCATCATTTATAAGGTTCACCATTAATATTGGCAGTGTGGATTAATTTACGTCGATTATTGTTTGCTGTATACTTTTTTCTTATTGAAGCTTCTTTGGTTGTTTGGGCTCGTTTTTCCGTATGCTAGATGTACAAGTAGGGTATACTTTGTTACACAATAAAATGAAAACCCAATGAGATTTTTTTCCAAAATGTTGTGTCTAGTCGAGCCAACGAACTACTCATCCAGTCAGGAAGAAGTGGAGACGGAGGATGACTGCTGTGACGCTCCGGAGTCGGGACTTATGAAGGAAGCGTTAGCTGGGGTTTACGATGTGACCAGTAATGACGAAGAAAGTTGCCATCTCCTCCAAACTGAAGACGACTCTGACAGCTCCAGTAATGTGTCACTTTTTCTTGTGTGATTTTTTGCTAAAATTCTGACTTTTATATGGTTTTTGGTTGCAGATTCTGAACATGCTGGCAACTCTTCGGACTCTTCGAGTTCTCGCTCATGTTCTTCAAACGGTGGAACCATTTCTGATGGCGAGGGTAACGATGAAACTAAAAGTTGCAAGGCGAAGCACCAAGGACAGCTTGATAACTATTGGGACATGAGTGCTGAACAGGAACAATATTATACCGAACAGTTTATGACGCTGCAGCCTGATCTCAGCAATTTGGTAATTAATCCTGAAATGTTGAATAATGAGAGATGGATGTGTTGTTAATTAACTTTTGGCGACTTCAGGTGAGCGGAGCTGTTGCTAAAGGCTTTTTTGAAAAAAGTAAATTGCCTCATTCCGAGCTGCGAGAAATCTGGCAATTGGCGGATTTAACTAGAGACGGTTCTTTGGATCTGAACGAGTTTAAAATGGCCATGCATCTGGTGGTTCTTAGACGACACGGACTTCCCATTCCATCCCATTTTTACAACTGCCAGCAAGGCTTCCCATTAGGCCAGCTAAATGCAGTTCTTAAGTTTCCTGGAACAGGTTCTTCAAAAAGTGCTACTCCAAAGGCCCCTAAGAATAACGGGAGTCTTGCAGGTGCTGCGGCTGGGGTGACTCAGAATTCGCCTCTAGTCACTTCCACATCCAAATCAGACGCTAAAACTCAAGCCTTGCAGCAAAAACGGCCCAGCAAAGGTTGGAGTTAGTTTTGTAAAACTCTACTGTCTGTATATTAATCTGAGCTGAGATCTCACGAATTTTATTTTGATAGAATGGACAACTTTTGAAAATGAACCGATCAATTTCTCGTCGACGTGTGATACAAGTGGCCTAGTGGCTCCTGTGCCTGTTCGTCTGAAGACACCAGAAGACAAAGTGGCACTTAGCAATCCCAATTCGAGTGCTGTTAAATCCCAGCAGCTTCAACTCAAAGCGATTCAAAGGCCCAAATTATCTGGTCATCATCCCAAAGCGTCTACGGGAACTATTGCCCCTCCTCCTGTAAGTCGACAAGTGTTGGAGAGTGTTTTCTTATAGATATTGATACATATTCATCCAACTGAACTCGAATATTACTATTTCAGCCTCCTCGTCGAAAAACCCATGTTCGCAGCTCCTCTTTGGATCTCAATAGATTGAGTAAGCATCATAAATTAAAATAATATTCACTGACCTAACCCTTTACTAATCCTTGAAATAATGCTAGTAGCCATTTCCAACGAGATGCCATCACAATACGGCAGTGGAAATGGTGGTCGTGGATCTGAAGTCCCACCTCGTAGTTTCTTATCTCCTTGTCACCAAGGAGGAGCTTTCTCAGTGTACAGGAAACTTCAAGCCCCGAAATCCGCAACCATCCACGAGCCCCCAAGCATTCCCACCATCGGAACTCCAGGCGGAATCAGAAGTGACCCCACAAAGGTTCAGCTAGAGCAAGAAGTCGTAGATCTGAAAGATGAAAACGCAACCCTCAGCCGTGTGACTGGGCAGCTATTAGACCAGCTTACAGGATTGCAGACCAAGAGACACGCTCTTGGCTACAAAGTATATCAGTTACATGGAAACTTTACATAGATTTAAGTTAACCGGTAGCTAAGGTGCAACTACAACTACTGTAACGATATTCGAATGGAAGACAAGCAAACGGACCCACACTGTAGATATTCGTGACATTTTAAAAGGTATTACTCTTTGAGTTTGTCTCATCTTAAGTATTCCTCTTCGGCACGTGACAAACTTTTTACCGAAACTCTTACAAATTTGACGTATTTTAAGATTCATTAAACAAACAACCATATATTCACTATTAAGGGAATGAGTACCTTATCTTAATTATGAAATCAAATAATACCCATTTATACACAAGAGTCATCATCATCTTTCAATTAAACAAATGTATGGGGAATTGATGCATCTTGAAGCTGACTGGAGTCTGCATATCAATTTCCATACGTAACGTAATTGTATTATTACTCTACATAAATTAACCTTCTATATAAATGTTTACTTTTATCAAATAGTAAAAACAGTCATTAGTGTATTATGTGTGTAAAGAATTATATTTGTAGACAGTAAGTGACCCTGTAAGTAATCTACCAAACAAAACCGACTGAGAGGAGAAGTTGACAGCAATGAGCAACCAACAACTATTATGGATTTCCAGGCCAACTTATCTCATACATATAGCTCCTTATAACTAAGGGTCAACTTTCATCATTGAAGAGTAAGAGACTTTATTAATCAAATAATGAGTATGTACATGACAAACACTAGAGGACATTGTAAGTGAGACAGAAAAAGTATATTCTTATTTAATTGCAGTACTTCGTTTAGTTGAGCGATTATACTCTCAGGTCAGCAGCTAAAGATTGAATAGCACCTCCGTTTATTCATGTACTTTAGTCAGTCAATTGTTTGTATATGACAATTATAAGTGAACAACACATTTATGTAACATTAGTGAGGTTCAGTCAATGGCTGAAGAGAAGCGAGTGTTTATTCACTCGAGGAAGATTCCGATTTATTTCATTCTTTGCTATGTTCTTCTTACATTCATTCAACGGATTATTCCAGGAAAGTATTTTATTTTCTTATTTCTGTTTTAAAGAGAAAATACCCAACATTTGTAATCCAGAAGATTCACCACAAAAGATTTCTTTGGACATTTTAAAACCCAAGGCAGTGTGTGTGTAGTACAATCACATTTGTCGGTTTCGTTGGTGTAATATATCTATTCAATTTTTATTGCTGAACCTCAAGTGTATTTGGGTGTGAAATGGAGAAACGATCTTACAATCCAAGTATATTAAACAAAGATATGTCATTATTATATTAAGTAGTGCTGCTATGAGTTTATAAAGATGCGCAAGCAATCCTCTAGGTTGTTCTTTCGTGCTAGAGAACGAGTTGAGTCTGTAATATGTCGTTTAGTTGTCATTCGAGTACAATATTATTTTCATTCAGGATGAACTTGTATTATTGCAATTAAGAAGATGCCTACATCCATTTTATTAATTAGTATTTACTGTCAACTTGAATGTAAAAGTATGCTTATATAGAGCTGCATTTCATTGTGTTTCAGTAGTCTGACCAAGTGTATCAAATGACAGTTTTAGTTTAAGTTAATAAAGGAAGATTGAATACTCTCGATTTCTTGTGTAATGGTGAAGATCAATCATTTCCACATCGAATGGTGGTAACCTTTATACTCAATGCCATTCGACTGCGATTATTCTCATGATTCACCCTCGCCTAGTGGGATTCATAGGGTGGGGATACATGGATAAGAAAGATGATCATCATCAAGTTCAGTGTGTCTGGCATGAAGGAAGACAAGTCAAAATGATGTGTTAGTGAAATATCAATCCCACAGAGTAATTTGTCCTGTCTCCACTCTCCAGCTTTTCCAGAGTATTGTGTGGATGTACCTGCAGTCACCTGCCGAATAATGGTGGAGTGAGTAATGGTGAATGGGCAATTCAACTCATCTCAGGAACAACTATGTATTTAAAGCAATTGTGCTTATATGCTTCATGGAGACATTGGTCGATACGGACGCATGAGTTTTATTCCAAGAAGTCACACAAGCCCATAACTTGTCGCCGGCCAGAAGGGAAGTGTCTTGAACGGAACTGCGAGGAGATCGAGCAAAGAGTCAGATGAAAAAGGTACTATTACAGTAGAAAAGCAAAGGGCAAAGCGTCGTCGTCTAGTAGTCCACAAAAAACCACAAAAACTCCGCTAATAACAATTCATGTAACCATTTCTTCCATCTAAATGGGCAACAATGATATTAGTTTCACTCATAATTATGCTTTGAGACTTGACTACCCGATGGATACTACACCCTGTGACCCTCTCGTAAGTCACACACACAAAACACACCTGAGAGAGTTTTGGACCGGTCTTTTACCTTAACTCTGAGGTGTATCATCTCTTCTGAACTAAATCATCATTACAATTCCGTCACTCCTGATCTTCATATGGATTTATTCCACCCTCCCGTATCTCTCAGAGCTTTTCGATCCAATCAAAACTCACTACTACTTAAGTCTCTTAAGTATCATTAAGTAGGACTGAGAGCTGTACATTATTGCTTTCATCCTTTCTTCACAAAGACAATGGTAATTGGTCTGTTTCCTCCCTAGGATCTTGACATGAGACACAAGTGGGTTTTAATGTCCCTTCAATGGATGATAATAGCTCAAAAGTCGTCAACTCAAACGTGTATTTAGTGTGGACAAGACGTAGACAACATGTATACAGAAAACATGATGTCTCTACACAGGTAATTTAACCTGAAGAAGTGTATGCATTGCATCCACTTAAGTGATTTCCCTTTGCTTCGTTGATCTTCTGTGTAACCATCTACAATCTGTAATTCCCTTTTCTTCCTATTATTATTATATACTTTTGTCCAGCCTACACATCTCTTTCCTTTCATTCACTCACGTTCTTCATCCACCGTAGTGCCTTCAACCTACCTCTACACAAAAAACGAGTCGAGCTTCGATTCACACAATAAATATGTGGATGTCGATTCAGACTGACTAGGTAAATGGGATCTTAATAGCCTCGTACAATTCAAAATTTAAATTGAAACATGTTCTACAACCAGACATATGTTTTATGATCTTTACAAGATGGATATTAACCTTGTGTCACATATTCCCCCGGAATCATCCATTCAGGACATCTGATCTCTGTGTACTACTATAGGTATCTTGTTGCTTCAGACTTCAGACAGCACCTTAGGCATTGGCCTTCTTCCATATATTGGTACTTACGACAGGACGAGACGAATCACATCATACTAGTCCATCATCGTTTTAACCGCAATGTTCACTACTCACTCAGT
>JAQGAB010002236.1:0-12730 GCA_034696565.1 Isotomurus graminis
AGACGATTGGAGTTAACGTGCAAAACCTTTTCGCAAAGCTTGTACGGTATATTACTCTACTGTTGCACACAAAAAAGGTGAATAGTAATTTGGGATTCATGCAACATCTCTGGAAGTATTATTTCATGCATCTTTACTATTAATACTTGAACAAGTTGATTAACTAATAAGTTGAGTGTGGTAAACGAAACTGTTAAGTTTATTTTGAGGCAAAGGTTTTATTTGTCCGCGTATACAGGCGGATCGAAAGTCATCGAAGTCTGTACAAGTTGGCTCAGGCAGGGTGCTTATATAACTTTTAGACGGATAATTTTTCTGTATACATCTTTGAAATGGTGTACATTTTAATAATTATATTGCAAGAACACCTGTGACAATGACGAGCACTATTTTTCTTATTCCATCGGGCACACAGTTTGAGCATTACGGGAAGGGCAATATGGCTACTTATCTTTAGTGCGAGGTGTATTGCTTGAGTTGCTTTCATGCAGCTAATATTGCTTGATGAAACTTCATGTGAAACAAATCTTGCGTGTCTGCCTCGAGTCTAGAAGTCCATCAAATTCTTGCATTTTTAACTACAATTGAAGAATTTATAGAGGTAACTGACGTAATCTTCGAAAAGGATTTCTCAGCACGCAGTGGTATATCTGCAGTACACAGCCAACAGCTTAGTTCATAGTTTAGTCAGGAGCGTGTGTACACTACTACATGTAACAATATATGGGGGATCAGTTTCTTCTTTCGACAAAGCAGCTTTAGTGTATTATGCAAAACAGTACAGGAGAAAACGTACATTATTATGACAGTCTCGTGTTGCTTCGATTCCCACAAGTTCTTAATCCACAAGGTTGAGCTAAAAGTATGGAGTGTAGGCTTACGGAGAAAGAAGAAAAGTATTCATATTAACGATGGAGAGTGGGAGAGAAAGATACATCAGGTGAATTTCCATGAGCATTGCATTGCGTACGTTGTGTGTAACAAGAGAGCGTAAAAGTTTGCTTTAAGTGTTTTTGGAAATCGTTAGCTTAAGTATCAGAATGGTTTCTATTCACGTGGAATGGAATTAGGGTTTAGTGGTTGTACCTGGAGTCCAATAAATCTGGTATACTGAGTAATTATATAGCTCTAGAATTAGAATACTAGGACGTGATTTTGTACTCTCGAAGCAGAACATAAATTGCTGGCAGCGGGTTTTCAGGTTGGATACATCTGCATGAGTCCAAATACGACGAGCCTCTACATTTGATTGCGGTGACCTATTGTTTGCATAAGAACAAATATCCAGGGAACGGATGAACGAATTGATTGCCGATGTTTGATAGTAAAAGATACATTAAGCGATTGTCCTGATCTAACATAATGAAATCAATATCTAATCTGTTTGCTTTCTCCACACGTTGGCATAGTCGAGTGTACTCTCTACTACTTGAACTCTCTCTTTCACGAGTCTTTCGATTCAACGGTCGTTCACGGTTCTCTTGTTTGTGTATGTGTGTAGTTGAACCATCTTATCTCAACCTAAAGTTCTGTTAAGTTGTACGAATTATTGGTTTTCGTCAAAGAATCAACTCAAACACAACTGCTTTCTGCTTAGCAAGGTTTATCGTATATTTGCAGTTTCAACTAATTGGATTCCAATAAAGAGCTGCTCAACTATCTCAGACAATCCTGCTTCTCCATAAAATGTCTTGTTATTACGTTAAACTCGCTTAAACAACTACCCACTTAACTGAGCAATGTTATTGTGTCTTATGTATCGCGTAGAGGTACATTATCCAACTTTTGTACAGCTTCAGCGAGGAAACTCGGTCGTATGGTTTGTGTACGGAAACTGGGGATGAACTCAATTTGTGTAGAAATTAGAACATAACCATTTTCCTGGAAATGTTTATCCCATGCTTTACTACTATTAATCATTAAGAAGCAAATTGCAGCATCTTTCACTCCCTGGCAATCAGGAGCAGAAGCTACAACAACGTATTCATGCGGGAATAGTGTGTACACTACACAATAAGAATTGTAGTGATCCTCACGTTTTCTCGCTGCTTTCCTGCATGCATGCCATAATTGTGTAGAAGAAAGTTTATCTTTCCTGGGAAGAGTGAAGAAAAGTGATTAACCGAAATGTATTTGGTGCCCACAGAAAAGAAGAGTCAGATAATGAACTATCCGAGGTTGATGAGGAGGTGATTCCTGAAGAAGTGAGGAAGTGGCTTGCAGCAACTTTCACCAAGAGTGTTGTAAGCAAACCCAGGACTGAGCCAAGACCTCGGTGAGTAGTTTCCAACTGCCTGTTAATCATCCTCTTATGTAAATTCAAATGTACCAATCTACGAGAAATGAAGTGGGCCAAAAAACTCGACTCCTGAGGGATTAAGTTCTGGCCAAAATAGTTAAATAATTTAGTCTGAAAGTACCACTGGAATTGCTTGTTTCCTCGATGCCCAGATTTTATCAGTAAAAAGAAATTACTTTGTTATTAATCATCCACTGGGCCGTGGCACATTTTAGATAAGCCTCTTTCCGTTTGATATAAGAGATAGAAAATGATTTCTAGCTTGTTTTTGGTATTTCTCTCAGTGTGTGCTTTATTCTCTTCTTTCAATGGAGTATAAATGACGAAGTAAAAATCTAATTAAATCCCTCTCGACTTTTAGTAGGATGAGTGAGTTTGTAGGAAAATGTAATCAAGGATGTGTGTAGTAACAGAAGAAGTAGCGTTTCGGATTTCCACCCAGTATGATGTACGAGGAGTCAGCAGAGTCAACTAAAAGTTTATTTTTGACTTTTCTCTACCGTTTAATTTTCCAGATTCCGTTCGGTGGCGAATGCAATCCGAGTGGGTTTGTTTGTTGACCGATTTTACAGACAACTCTCATCCACAGCTTTAGAAATCCCTGCTGATGTCCAGCAACTGCTCAAGGTAATGCTACGTCTGTGCACATGGAATATTACCAGTCCCAATAGCCTGACAACTTCTTTATTGGAAAAAATCATTGCGAAAGTCGTGAAGGTCGATGGCGGGTGGGGAATATAACTCATCCGCACTTGTTTATGCATGAACACTCTTTTACTTTTCTGGTCTCCTGGAGCAGAAGTTGACTTAGCCCCGTATTATAAACTACTTTGACTTTTACTCGGGGAATGTTATTGTAAAAACTGTATGTTAGGCGGTGGTATGCATGGATTGTTGTGTTAATGCTAGTAAGTACGCGTTACGCCGTTTGAAATCCTTTTATCCACCTGCTTTTTGGCAGTGAAGAGTCGATTTATGAAGTGGAAAAGTGTGAGAAAGGAAAACAGAGGGTGTGTTGAGCATTTCCTTTGGAAGTTGTGAATCCAATGGGAATCATTTCCTTGGCCTGTGGCAACGAGAAATATGATCCGTAAACAGTGTCGACAGAATGAGGAAGAAAACAGATCGCAAATTGGCTCTCAGGGGAAATTGGCTAGAACTTTAATAAGAAAAGTATAGATCAGTTTATTCAGGTACTTTTCTTTCGTATTGCTGGTGGCAATGGGCTAATAAAGATTATAAAGATCCGTGTAGCCGCGTCAGTGATTCCCGCAGTAAATGTATACAACGAATTGGTGAAGAATAAGCAAATATACACAAGTACACTGCGTGGAAGACTAACAAGCTAACAGAGTATCGCGAAAGTAAGAATATCAATTTAATAAACTTGTGGTTCGTATATCGAGTCAAGTTTACTCGTCTTGAATTTGGATTATTAGGAAAGAGATTCTCAGGTAGCGTAACCAGAAATAGGATTTTCAAAGAATTGTACAAAGTACATGAGTTTTACGATTTGGTTCATCCTACTGGGTATTACTGTACGAATGATATTTGCCGAAAGTAATAATGACGTCTTGTAATTGGGAAGTAGAGAAAGTTGACGAAGGAAAAACTTAGGTAGTTACGTACGTATAAGGTGCATTTAATTCTGGACTGGAACTGAATTAAATGTCTGCTTAATCCGTAATAAGAAGTTTTTTTGTGGGAAAGGAGATTCGGTTGTCACACGCTATCCAACCGTAACAGTTCCTGACAGAGTAGGCGAGGCGTGTAATTTATGCCCAATTTCCCAAGTCTAATAAAGGAAACTGGAGGTGCTTGTGAGCTTCGAGTTGGTGAAGAACTTCTTTTCTCTCCCATTGATTTTCCATCTTATTGGTAATCGCTTTCACTGATTCAGGTAGAAAGTCTTACATCATAGTTAGTGGAAGGAAATGTGGAAGTTCAACCTGGCCATAAAACTATTTCATTCCCTCCCCGTAGAGTCCAATGCAATTTTCCCAACAACAATGATTGGCTAAGCCTTCTTTCTCCTGGAAATGATTCAACCGTATTGGATTTCAATTTGAATATGGAAACTTTCTTATTCATGGGTAGAGAGTGAGAGCGTATCTTTCTCTCTTTTACAAAATGCATGAGATAGGGAAGAAGCAGGTTGTCTGCGTAGTCCCTTTCCATTTCCCTTGTCTGTGAAGATTACTTGACAGATTGAGACGTGAATCTAATTATGAAGTTTCTGCTTCTATAGGAAATTAACAACTGGCACTTTGACATCTTCAAACTTCAAGATAAATCCGGTGGCCACTCTATGAAATACGTTGCCAAAGAACTCTTCAGCCGCTATGGCCTTGTGAGCCGATTTCGCATCAATCTGGAGAAACTGGAGACTTACCTCAGTGCTGTCGAAGCTGGGTACACTAAGCTGAAGAATCCTTATCACAATGACATCCATGCGGCAGATGTTACACAAACTCTCCATTACTTCATTGGCTCTTCTGGAATCGCGGTAAACAATTATTATTACTTTTGAAAGGTCTTAAGGTTTATTGCATAACGAGGTATGGTATGAATTCTAAATGCAAAGGGTTTGTCGTTGCTTAGCCGGAAAGCAATTACTTAACCATGATTGGCTTTTCATTAAGATGAATTGTCATTGTCATCACACGATTTATCACTCGCACATACTTCGTATCAACACTCTTTCAAATAAAGAAAATAAAGGAATATAATAATATACAGAGAGAGGATTTTGAATTGAATGAACAGAGCAACGATACACAATTGGTAGAGGCTTCTTTCCATATTTCGTTATTGGTATGACAGTCCATCAATAAGGGAAGTAGGGGAAGAGGAACGAGAAAATAGAAACCTTATCTTCGTACTGCCTGACTGAAGGAACAATGGGACGAAAGTATACTTCACTGTCAGAATGCATGAGGAGAACAGAATTACAAAACTGAGGCGAAGAATAGAGCAATAACAGACCATTACCATTTGTTGAATTTTACAAAAGGATATTGTTATCGGTTTTCAACTCTTTTCATATTTTTGTTAATTTTCCTCATTATTGTGAATCTGTCTGTCAAAGATTTTTCTATCAGTTTCACACCATTATCGCGTGTGAAAGAAAGTTAACAACATTTTAACGGGTTGGGCTGTAAGAAGGTATATTTGTTGAAGGTTTTTTAATGCTTCCTCTGCAGTCAATAAAAAGTTCATACTTCTCTGCGAAGGAGTATAACTATTGAATCCGGTTGTGTTTGTACACAATAAGCTTTGTAATGAAGTTTGGCCGGAACCTTGAAGAGAAGTAGAAATATGTGTCTTATCTCCATCATACCGACTGCCTTGGTTGGCACTTTCTCTCAAATATGAAACAGATTGGAAGAAAGATAATCTAACAAAACGCTAGTACATCGTTGTTAGAAGATTCTTGCCAAGTGTGCATGTTGAAGAGTTTACACTTGAATGTGTAATAAATGCCTCATACGATGTAAATGCTTCCCCAAGTCTTTTGGCTTCAAGTGCCGTCGGGTTGAAACTTTTCGTTGGAAGATTGCAAAGGCATGTTAAGCACGGATGTGTACCCCATTTACACAGAGACAAGTAAATCCTGTTAAGTACAGGAAATTATGGAGAAATGAGGGAAGAACAGCCTTGCACAAGGAAGGATCAGTTCAAGGCTTACTTCAATTTTGTGTCATCCATGGCTGACATTACGTTGTCACCTTTCTCCCTTACCTAATGAGACCTGACTTCTATTGCAGTTTTAGTTTGATACATGTGTGTAAATACACATGTCTTATTTTGTTAGTGAGGAGCAGATTTACTTGAAGGTGTTAAATGTGTATCACAAGAGACGGTTGCTTGTCCCGAAGTAGCAGCAGACTTTCTACTGCGAACTGCAGTTTGTAGTGTTTAAGTGAGAAGCAAATAGACAGCCTATGCACTCGCTTAATCTTCAGTTCTCCTGTGTAGATAATTTGAAGGCGGAATACGGATAAAACATATGTTAACATTGGAGTTAAACTTGAGTGAATTTGTTTATAAGCGAGACAGATGGTAGCGAGTAAGGGACCACATGTGGTAATGTTTAGCCTTTGGCTGTAATTCGGAGTGATTGCACCTTTTCTCTGCTTTCATATAGGGACTTGATGATGGCTGTACAAGTGAAAGGCTCATTAAAGGTTCCTTTGTGAACAGGTTGAGACTCACTTCAAAAGCCTCCTTGTGAAGTCCAAAACGAGAAAGGATTAAGAGAGGATTTGTTTCTTCATTCTTTCCCTACTTTCACGTCATTCAGCTAACCAACCGAAACAACCTCGGTTGACGCAAAAATCGTAAAAACTATTTTCGTCCTCATCGACTACTTCTTTCCGTCGTTCCACTTCAGACCCCATCGAGGATTACTTACAGGGCATATCTCCAAATCTACTATTAAGACACTCCATCGATCCCTCTTCTGTAACAATAACATGTAATGTATGCTTTCTCCTCAAATTACACCAGATTGAATGAAATTAACATTCATTACAACATATCTCCGTGTGTGGCATATCCATTTATATATTGTACCCACACACACAAAAACTCATGATTTAGCATCGTGTCGTAAGAATCCGGAAATAGTCTCTAGGAGAAAGCTCTCCTTCCTACGCAAATTGCTCCGCTGGGAATTGAGTAGCACAACGTGTAAAATCTGTAATGAGGACTCGCTGGGTTGCGTGATACATGGGAATGAGTATGAAGAGTCTATATATACAAAAGTTCATAGAATAAGTTAAGTGTAATGTGGTGCATAAAGTCAACGAGGAGAATGACATGACTATGATCTCTAGCTCATAATTTGGGAGCAGCGAGGGATAAAATGATTGAAACTGGAGGGGAGAAAGTATCTGAGGAGTGGAGTAGGTGTGCCTCGTGCGTAGTTCGTTTAAATGATTGCAATCTTGAAACTGGAGAGGTAGACAGCAAAGGTTCACGTAGGATAAGATTGATGGAATTCCCTTATCTCACTTGGTTAGCAGTTCTTCAGAGATGGAAATGGATGTAAACAATTTATATGTTTGGGTGTTTGTGTACAGAACATTCTGACGGATTTGGAAATCTTTGCCCTTTTGTTTGCTGCTCTGATACATGACTTGGAACATACGGGACGTACAAATAATTTCCACGTCAATACTGCGACTGACTTAGCTTTGTTATACAACGATCGGTCCGTGCTGGAAAATCACCATGTCAGTGCTGCCTTCAGGTAAGAAAGACATAAAGTGGAAGATTTTAGATTGGGTGGATGGAAGTTATTCTCATTTGATTTTACCCTTGTGGCTGAATCGTGGAATTTCTTAGAAAGCCTGGTGGAAAGAAAGAATACTGGAATCTTTATTTGCATAAAATCTTTGCTCTGCTACAAGTTGTCTCCACTTTTGTGTTGACATTTCTTCTTAACCTAATAGTGAACTTGGTTCGTTGGTTCAGTTTGACTCATAGGGAGGTCTTTGAATACCTAATTTCTTAATCAGCATATTCATCGTTTCCGCCCGTCACTCAAGTTTCTATTAGGCAGACTTTATTTGCTGAGGTTTTATTTCTCGTTCTTTGTGGGACAATTATTAGAATCGGGTACCGTCTGCGAGGATATTGTAGTCTGAGCATTTCAGGACTGTACCCGTGTAAACCTTTTGTCTAGGAGATTAAAGTACAGAAGATTTTAAAATAGATTTTGTTTAAGCAGTGAATTTGTGAGGTTTATTGCTTGCTGAGTATAGGGATGGGTGAGATTCTGCATTTGATACTTTGACTCGATTAGGTCGTATAGTTTAATTTGCTTTCCCTGGAACTGACTGTCACCCTCGACAAGTCGTGTCAACTGTGACACACACATAGCAAGTTTATAGTTGTACTGAATGACTACGCAGCCTCATACCTTAGTCGTTAGTAGTGTTTATAATATATCATTCTGTCGAGATTTATCACTGCAAATTCTATCACAAGCCGCTTTATGTGGAGTTCTCCATGAATATTCATCCTTTTGTGTTCTTGTGGGTTGTATGGACCTGTGTAGTTTCTCTTTTCCCTTAAATCTGTCAATCGATGTTTTACGTCGGTCGAGTAAAACTCTGAATGATAATACTGTGTTCATTCAGGTCAGGATTTTGGAGTGACTGAGATTGACACTATTGTTGTACCTTGTTTTTTGTTCAGTATTTTTAGAGTTTAGTTGACATCGGGTTTGTTGTTCAGTTTTGAGGAAAAAACATGACTTCAAATCCCATAGATGACAACACATTTTTCGTATAGGGTTACATCTTATTTTGTAAAGGATACGTCAGATTGTATTAAGCATAAATAAGGATTACTTGCGTAGAAGGTGTGGGTAGTAAATAGTATTTTGTGTCAGAAAATGATACCTCTCACTAGTTCACTAATGGTGTCAAGTCAAAAGTCAGTAAATTTGCGAAATGACGTTATAAAGGTCTCACACTATCGTTCTGAGAATGAACACATCTTAAGTCAGTCACATGTAGTCTCTTAGAATGTCACCTTGTGACCTTTGCCATTCCATTCATCCAGGGTTACACTTCCGTTGGGAATGACTTCACTGCTGAGCAAATGCCTTTCACAATGTGTGGAAAAATTTCACGGATGCTCACATCTGACTTCCTGTTAAGATGTGCGGATGGTAGGAGAAGTGAATACGCTGTAGATAGCAGTACATATTCATTAGCAGAGTTCCGTTAAACTTAATGTCTCTTCTGTAAGGACATCTTAGTAACTGTTCGAAGAAATGAAAGAGGCGGATGAAACATTTTTGGCACACAATCTTTTTCCATCCGTTTTCTGAAACGACGTATTTGTAGCTAGGATTTCACAAAGCTTTTTGTCTTCATGTGAGTTAACAGCATTCTACACTATACGATTCATCAGCGTTATAAAGAGTAGTGGAGCTTTCGAAATTACTACGTCTATCTGTGCTTAAGTACTATGCTGAGTGTCGTTTTTCCGTTTCCTGCTTTCTCCATCACTGCCAGTTAAGAATGCAAGTTTAAGTTTGAGATAAAAGTCCAAGGAATACGACTTCCGAAATGAAATAATAAATTCAACAGAAACAGAACTGTTGTGTATCAATATTTCTTATGTATTCATGTATGTGTTATTTTCTGTAATAGATTAATGAAAGATGAAGACAAAAACATTTTGGTCAACCTGAAGCCCGAAGAATACCGTGAGTTTCGCAACTTAGTCATTGAAATGGTTCTCTTCACGGACATGTCCACTCATTTTGCACAAATTAAGCACGTCCGAGCAATCCTGAATGGAGACAAGTAAGTATAACCTATGTCTATCTAAGAAATGTTTCTGGGTCACCAGACTGAACATTTTACTGTACTTACGCCATGACAGAAATGTCGTTGCGTGAGGAAATAATACATGTCGTGATTCTTAAGGTTGCGATTAAACGTGTATTATGACTAAAAGCAACGGTTTACGTCTTTAGATCCATCGACTTGCGTCATTTCTGATCATTTATGTATTGCACACTTTGTGGGTTGGGAAACCAATCAAATTATCTGTATTGGTATGGGGGAACCAACGCACTATATTCTCTAAAACTCCGTTCCACAGAATTAAGAGTGACATAGCCATTGAGGGCCGAGCCATTTTCAACTTGTTTACTAATTTTATCCAGAGTTGCTAGAATAGAAAGGCAAAGGCAAAGAAAAATTCAATCTTAGACCATAACGAATTGGAAAGTCTTGTTGGTGCGAAATGAATTTCTGTAGAAAGTTAGTAGGAAGTGAATGAACTTCGCATTTTTATTAATGCAGGGACAACTTGAGTTGAAAAATGTAGTGTGAATAGGTCCCTTCTGTTGTTGAGCAGTTTAATTCTTTTTATACCGGATGAAATGAAAGTTAAGGCGGAAGGAAGGGCTGAATTATCACTAATGAGTTTTTTCCAGAGTTGGTAAATGCATTTGGAGTAGGCGGATTAGCGAGAAAATATCCCGTAACGAATGATAAGTCTCTGGCATCTGAAAATCTGTAGAATCTGTAGGTGCGCTTAGTGCTTAGGGAGAATTTGCTGTTATTGCCTAGTCTGTATAATTTTAAGCTTCAGAGTTTGTGAGTGTTTTAAAGCAAACTAAATAATCAGAATCCTACTTTTCATAATGAAACTCCGTAGGCAGTAAATCATGTTTGTGTGATCCAAACCCAAAGGCTTCATTACTGGAGAATTTTGGTGCTTTATGAAACCCACGTGTATTTATGGATATTTGGAATTAATAAATGATGAAAAAATGATCTTTGTATGTTTTCAGGTCCTTGCCATCGACAACGATGTCTCTGATGTCCCTTTTGCTCCACGCAGCAGATATAAGTCACCCAGGAAAGCCCTGGAGACTGCACAAGAGATTCGCAGATACAATTTTAGAAGAGTTTTTTCTTCAAGGGGATGAAGAAGCCAAATTAGGGTTACCTTTCAGTCCCTTGTGTGACAGGAACACAGTTCTCATTCCTGAGTCCCAAATAAGTTTTATTGAGTTTATTGTGGAGCCGAGCTTGAGTGTGCTGAGTGATTTCGTTGACTTTTTCTGTAAATCTGACGAGGGACCAGTCTCTTTGACCTCCAAGTCAACCTCGAGCCCCTCCCAGAATACAACGAATACCACGGCCGGATCTGGATCCGGGACAAATGTAGTTAGCACATCTTCAAACGCTTTCAATAACCTCCCCGCTACGAAGACTACACTGAAACCATTCCAAACCTCTGCCTCTACAAGCCCCACCCGAAGGACTGAGTCTGAGAACTGCATAAAGACGGGAGCCAGTAGTACGGGCAGTAGTAGTGGACCAGTGAAACTACCCCTCAGTTCACGTACGCCTAGCTTTCCCCTCCAAGGAGGACCTAACCACGCCTATGGGCCTTTGAGACCCTGGAACAATCATCTTGTCGAGAACAAAGCCAAATGGCGAATGATTGCTGCAGGTGAGACTCTGAAATGTAGAAAGGATTTTTAAAATTTAATTTCACCTGTCACACAAGCACACATTTCTCAAACGAGTGACAAACCAATTCCCTTTCATCATCTCTTACATTCCACGCAATGGGATTATCTACAACAAAACGAATCTTATTGAGCATTAAGACACAGGGGCAAGTGAAGGAGACAGTAGTTGTGAAACGACGTGAGACCACCGGGGCTTACATTATTACATTTGCCTACACACCATCACACTTTTACACCGGAGAAAGTACCCGACAATTCCTCCACACAGGTTCTTCCACTTGACTTTAGATTTAATAAAAATTTCCTTTCTTCTCGTACACTTTCCTATTTTTATATTCATCTTTCCGAAACTCACAGGCTACTGAACACAGCTGTGTGCAGTAAGAACACGAGAATTTCTTCAGCTTTTCTTTAGGGACACGAAATATAACACGGATTACTGCACAGTAGGTGAGACACCTTACCAACACGTACATATTTCATTGTGAACACAAAACCACAGTCATTGGTTCCCACGAAGATATGTAAAGGCTTTGCTCACTTTGACTTTCTCCTGCGAGAAGGTGCGATATATTCATGACTAATTGATCCTCCTGTGCCATAATACTGGCGATAGAGCTTTAGTAGAGTCGAACATACGACTGGATTTAAAGGAAAGGACTAAAGGACGTAGGTGGAGAAGGATGTGATGTTTCACCCAAGAATCGGATGATTTGAGATATTCTTGGCCTGAAATTCTAGGAATTCTTGTGGCTGTGAAGATGTAGCTGAGTGCAGCATTCTTTTGTAAATCTGTGTGAGCTCGCGAGTCTCCTTTTTGCATTTTAGTCCATCGGCTGTTGTTCGTGACACGAAGGGAGAAGGTGGAGAAAGGGTGATTTTAAGTTTGACAGTCAACTCGTTTTTGCAGATTGTAGTCTTGTTGTCCTCATGCTTTGGAATAAATTCGTGTCTAAGGTTGTCACGAAAGAGTCTCTGGTGTGGTGACAAACTCCTCTCGTTCCGACAGAGGAAGTGGAGAGATAGTCAGGGACAGACGGATCCAATCGACCCTATGTTCTTCCATTATTTTATATGTACTTAGTGATCTCTAGAAAAAGATCTCCTTCTTCCTGCCCAACGAACAAAATAAATAATGAATTCTCCATCGGAATAAAAATTGTTTCGCTTGGTATGGCCAACATTACTGATTCTGACTTCAGCGTGATGCTTTTATGAGATTATCTTACGATGGTGGACGTGGGGAAGAGCAGAAATGCTCGACAAGTAGTCAAGTAGCTCACTAGATTCTTCAATCGATACTCTGGTCCGTACGATATGTGCCATTACACACAGTTATATGCGTATTGGCGTATTTCTCTAGTAGGTTTTTCATTGGAACTGGGGATATCTTGTAAAGGCTCTTGTCAAATACCACC
>JAQGAB010002237.1:0-12721 GCA_034696565.1 Isotomurus graminis
CTACATCCCATTGCATTCTGCGCAGATATTGAAAAAATGTATCGTCAGATTCTTGTCTCTCCTAGCGATGCGGACCTTCAGAGGATCCTCTGGCGGGAGACGTCGACGGATACTTTACGAGAATATCGCCTGAAAACAGTGACGTACGGCACAGCAGCAGCACCGTACATAGCAACCCAAGTACTACAACATTTGGCAGACATGGAGAAGTCGAACTTTCCCCTTGGAGCCAAGGTACTAGAAGAAGATTCCTACGTCGATGACGTACTCAGCGGAGCAGACACTGTCGAAGAGGTGCTTGAAATACAGAAGCAATTACTTCAAGTGACTTCTCGAGGATGTCTCAAACTATGCAAGTGGGTGTCCAACTCAACAGAAGTTTTGAAAAACTTACCTCCTAATATGGTTGAACCTACTTTGACAAATCATGTGGACATCCTGGAGCAGCTCTTCATAATCAACGACAAATCTGTAAAGTGTCTTGGATGCACGTGGAATATACAAGAAGATGTCTTCCAATTCACAGCTCCAAAACCAACACCAATTGATGGATCCATCACCAAGAGGATCCTCTTGTCCGAAGTCGCACGACTCTTTGACCCGTTGGGGTGGTTAGGTCCAGTCATCATTGTGGGGAAAAAGATGATCCAAAACCTTTGGCAACTACGATGTGACTGGGACGTCTAGTGACATTTTACAAGTCACCTTTCCGACGTGTTTGGCTTTTTGTAGAAACGTAAGCGCACCTTTGATGTCTTCTGCGCTGAACAAAACGTAAGGGAGTGTTTTGAAATTACTATGTTTAAGCAGATATGCTTCAACAGATTTCACGTGGGCTTTCATTTGATCTGGTGATGAAGATGATAGATCTACAATTTAGTAAAATATGTCCGGTCTTAGACATTCCACTTCCTGTTTAGTCCAAATGTTTAATTTACTCATTTCCACGAAACGTGCTCCCGTGTTGCACACTTCAAGTGTGGCTTCTTTAAATCCTTCTGTCGGCGCCAAGCACCGATAAACCACTATCTTCAATAGCTCGTACGGGTTTCTCCTCAGGTTGACCAAGTCGCCCTGACCGTGTCACTAGCCAAGCTAGTACACGGAATAATCTACACAACAACTAACCTCCACGTGAGGAATAAATGTAGATTTCTTGGGAGAAGCCCGTAAAATGATTTATTACAATAATTAAAGTATTAATTGGACCAAGTCCACAGGTTTGCTGCACACTCCTCGGCTCACAAAACCACACTGCCACCAACGGCGTCCTTTCCTTTCTTCTCAGTGTGCGCGTCCTCCTTCCCCTCCAGCGGCACGTACAAATCCCCTACTCTATGCCTTGTCTCATTTAGGGTGGCGACACCTTCGCTTGTCAGAGATCAGAACAACATCGACCCCTTCGCCATTTAGTGCCTTTCGTATTTCGCTGGAATATTCAGTAGTTCTCGAATTCAACACCAAACTCACTCCAAATCCACGCAAATATTCACGCTTTCTTTCTGAGCCGGCTGTTGCTACTATACGGCATCCAGCGTTTTTTGCTATATTTGAATCGCACACAATCCCACTCCTCCCGATCCTGTCTGAATTAAAACAGTATCTTGGCTATTAATTTTGGCAACGTTTATCAGGAAATCGTATGCAGTGGCCAGAACAGCCGGCAATGTAGCGACTTCTTCAAATGAATTGTTACCCTCTAGAATCTAACAATGTGAGACGCTTTTAATACAAAAAAATTGGGGAGCGATTTTTCTCCAACATTAACCGGTTCAGTCCCAAAGCCTAGAACACTTTTCGTCCCCTGTAGCCCAAGTGCTCGACCGTTGCTAATGCTTATCAGCCCAGTAACCTCAAAGCCGATAAGCCTCCCAGGCCCAGAACATTTACACCCAAACCACACCCACAGCCCACAATTCGCAGACGGTGCTAGAAATATTCTGCGTAGCGCAAAATATTCGTAAATGTAAAACTAAGCATTATATGCAAAAATATGTTCCAAATTATGCAGACTTACACTTTAATATCCTAGAATAATTAAATAAATTCAGAGTAGTACACTACTCTGAATTCCCCTAGAGCTACTCTATTATTACATATTACCTATGCTAAGCTAGTAGTAGCATTACCCTGATCTCCTCTACTCCTCTGATTCCTATTCCACTCCTATCTACGTCAACTCACATCTCCTAAAAAGAAACAATTTCAAGCACCGCCTACTGCTCAATAACCTATACGTATATAGCTTTGGCGTTTAACATAGATAACCTATATGATGGCTAAGTCTCATGTCCATAACAGTGCAGATTCCTGGGATAATAAATAATTAAGAATATTTCATGGTGACACGTGTCGTGAAGTAAGTGAAATATGTCATGAAATGAGGAATCTTAAGACTACAATATATTATGTGGAAGGATCTTCATAACATTACAGATATGATGTGTAAAATGTTACAAATTTAACACTACAGTCTCCCTTAAAGCAAATTCTTGAGTAGGATAACACGGCTAACAACAATGCATAGTAAAATTTAACACTACACTCAATACACGTCCAGTAACTCTTCTTCAGAAAACATATCTGCATCTTGAGCCATGTCTGGCACTTCGGAGTCGTGATTTCCAATAACTGTAGGACTAAAAATTGACTGAGAGTGTATCTGTTAACTATTTGGGATTGATAGTGGAGTCACAATGCTGTTGTTTGTTGGACAGAACGAGTAGGGTAAGAGTTCTGCCAGAAAATAATTATGTATTTAAAGCCATTGTTATTTAGTCACAAATTAATGTAATTAACTAATGAGGAAGATGACGTGTAGTATGGAATTTATAGAAACAATTCCGTTTCTTCACATAGAATCTCCTTTTACACAAACTGCACTCAAACAGTGTTTTCATTGAAGTCTGTGTGAAACAGTTAGTATTAATTAGGTCCCTGAGACATAAGATGTAATAACTGAACTTCAGACATGGCTGAAAACTTCAAGGAACCTCAGACAAACCGCAGACGACTATACAAATGACTCAAAACCGGTAAATCAGGAATTACATGACATCCATGTGCTCGGGCATGCGAAGATTTTTGCAATCTCCATGGACGTCATGTACTTGGGCTGTAGTGACGGTGAGGTTGCTACATGTATGTCGTGTACTTGGGCTGAAAGGCACGAAAGTGGCTTCCACGACATACATGTACTTGGGCACATGAGGTGTAAAATTGTTTCCATGTATGTCGTGGAATTGGGACTCAACCGGTTAAATCCGAAAACCCGATCTCCTACGACGTGGGTTGTCACGTCAATTCCAACTGTAGTCACAACTCCTGCAAAGTCCTAACCAACACCTCCAATGTTTTCGAACTCTTTGATTGGTTTGAGAAAGGTGAGTACATCTCGAAAGTTTAGTGAATACGCACGGACCTCTATCTCAACTTCACCAGATCCAATACTACTCGATGAGACGATGAATCTTGAATGAAACGAATATCACTTATTTGATTAGTTGGAGACAGTGCCAGACAAAACCTGTCATTCTGGGGAACGGAAAGTGGTTTAGATTGGACTAATTGCTTGTAATTTTCCAATCGAAGGATGAGTCGCTGGAAAACATTGGAAGCAACCGACACTTCATTATCTTGAATGTAACTTTCGGTGTAAATGACTTCGAGATGTGTTTCAGTCAATTGGTTATAGTTAACGTTAAGGTCTACACATCGGCAATTAACACAAGCGGTTTCATTTTGCAGAGATTTATTCATTCCACTGCGCTGTGCATTGGATTCTGTCCGACATTTCCAGTCAACTCCGATCGTTGAAGGCAAGTGGGCACAATAATTTGTGGAGTGATTTCCGTATTTTTAAATGTCTGTGAGTTAAACATAACCATAGGAATGGCTTGACACTCTCTTCATACACTTCGGCTATTGAAGCGGGTTCTTCAAAACCACACAGGAAATATATTTTGTCCAGAGTGAACTTGTCGTTGAGATATTCATTCGTAACTGTTTTAAGTGCGCTTAGCTCGTTTCCGTTTATACCAACAAGATGACATCTTTTGTTCAAAGTTGACATTTGCAACTTATCAAATCCGTTTGTTTTAATTATAAGGAGATGCCGAGCTGGAAATGTTGACAGCTTGGATGAAAAATAACTGATAAACGATTGGTTATTGCTGAAAACAATGCTTAAGACGGGTTTTCTATTCGCTGAAAGAAAGTAAGAATCTGAATCCAACATTTCATTTGATGACAAGAGATATCCTTCCAAAGTAATTCCGTGTCCACATGAAATATGAAGTCAGATAATAAATATGAAATATGTCCTATCTTTCACACACGTCAAAATAGCTTTTCCATTTACAATTGCATTGATTACACATTCCGCTATATAACCAGCATAATATGAACATACTTATGTGTACTTCAATGCTTCCTTAGGTTATCTGTAAGCACCCTGCATGTTTTTAATTCATCTAAATTTCAAAAGAACTACTCATAGGAAGTCTCTTAACTCTGCACACTGTAGCTAGGCTTCCAACTATTCTTTGTGTGACAATTAGTAATTCCGACGACTGATTCCTTTTAATTATAATCAGTTTTTTTATTTTTAAGTCACAATAGTACTCGAGTCGTTCTATAGTTAGATTTATTTCAAGTTGTCATGTACAGAAATTTGAAATCAAATTATACAGTTTGTCTGAAACCATTTGAGTTAGTGTATTGTATCCAACAAGTTATATGTAGAGCACATCACATTAATTACTACGCCCTTGTTATTGCACTATTTATGCATTATTAAGATACGGTTGATACGATTCTTCAAAATCAATTAGCACCGTTATTAGTTTATAGGGTGAACCCTCAGCTCTTCATTAGTGTAGCTACTACTGGGACTGAGCTTCTATGAGAGAGAAGCCCAGCACAATCCCGTTCTCGCATGATCCCAGTGATAGAACCACAGAGCAATGGACCCGTGGCGTAAACGCCGAACCTCTGGAAGCAATAAACACAAAATTTAAGACAATGTTTTGCTAGCGACCTAGATTTCCTGGCGCTTCCTGGAAGGGGATTTAAATAAAGGGAATTGTATTTCCCCCAAATTTATTTATTCTTTTATAGATTTTGAACAAGTTTACATGATGTTTTCATTCAATTCCAGGTCGGCGTCTCTAACACGTTTGCGCATAGATTGCTCTACTAGAAATAATGCAGAATTCTTATGAAATATTTGAAACATCTAGAGATGGTCCTTTACAAGTTTTCTTCTGTCCTTTCGTTACAATTGGTTTATTTCCAAACAAAGTAAACTTTGGGTCCTGAAATTTTAATATGTCCTTCAAAATATTAAAATTGATGTTGTGTCAAAATTTTATGACCCCTAGTCACTTGCAACCATGTCAAATCGATCTCCGAATAATACCCGGGCATTTGTAACTTTTTTTAACTTTTCGGGTTTTTTTAAACGGCATTACGTTTGTCATAAGTTTTAAGGGGAAGGTTGATTTTGAAGTTTTCCAAAATTATTTGAACTACCCGAGTTATAGTGAATTCGGTGTTTTCAAAAACCCGAATTCGGTGTTTCGGATTTCAATTCTTTTTTCAGGAATCATTCTACATATCATACTAGGAACTCCTGTGAAAATGGTTTTTGAATAAGTTCATTATAACAGGTTTTACACACATTTGAAAATATGACTTTGCTGACCCTGCTGCCTTTCGTCCGTTCTGGGTCTATGAGGTTGTTGAAATTTATATATATTACCAGAACAAGACTTATTCTGAAGTACGTAACTTACGCTCCAGCGACGTTCAAGTTATCTGTCCAGTGGAGTACTGCATCTCCAACTTTATTCACAAACAAACCGGCTCTTGTGTGTTGGTTGATTAACTTTTGTAAACTATGCAATGAGTACAATGAAACCTTAAAATGCAAAAGAAGATTTTTAAAAGACGTATTTTATACTGGCTTTTCAAACTTAACATACACTAAATATAATAAAACAAGAGTCAACAAAATTTACTTAGTTTAATAGTTACGGTTCAGTTAGAGAACAATTGTAATTGTACATTATTAAAACAGAAAGAGTTATTTCAAACTTCTATTGAATATTTCATATGTTTTAATTTTACTTGTATTCGTCAATTGTTGATTAAAAGCTTTAAGATTAATGTTGTAAGTTATATTGCACATTGTACATCACTTATTATACAGCGTAAATTAATTGTTGAAACTATTGTTCATCACACAGTTCATTTGATTTTGGGCAAACTTGTAGAAATCATTCGGAAACACTTTAGTTAAATCTTTTTGGCTAGTTGCATCTAATTTTTTCATTTTTTAGCCCAGTCAAGGGCTTAAAGGATCACCAAAGTTGTCTTGCCATACGTTGTCTATTTTCAACTTTGAAGTTAAATATCTCTCAAACCGTTTGATAGAACAAACCACAATTTTAACATGTTTTCATCAAAAGCGATTCTGATTGCGTTTGCAAAATTTCGTGACTTTTCCATGCTTAATTCGCACACACTGAGTGCTTAAGTGCCAAAGAAATTTCCAAAATTATAGAGAGCAGGGCCCGAACGGGGCTGGACTCCTCTCCAATACTTTCATGGTCGAAAGATATCACTATTTTAAGCTACTTTTGTATTCGTGTCGGAGGTCGAAATCGATGCAGCAGAGTGCTTAAGTGAGGGTTCAAAGTGGAAAAATTGCCGTCGCTAACGATAGCAGAGGTCAAACAGTGCTGGACTCCTCTCTACAACTTTCGCCGTCGCAAGATATTAATATTTAGAGAAGCTTTGGTCTTCGTATAGAAGTTCGAAATCGTTGCAGCAGAGTGCTTAAGTGGGGGTTTAATGTGAAAAAATTATGTTGCTATAGAATACACGATTTTCCAAATTCTAAATAGCCGACCACATTAAGTGCTAGAGACATTTAATTCACGATTGATTTAACCGTAGGAGTTATTTGTACCTTAAACAATCACAAATTGCAAAACCTACTCCAAGCAGCCTACTTTAGCCCAGTCAATTTTACAATACCCAAACATACCATTTTTGCATTTTGCCCATTGAATACTTCCCATCCCATCCAAATAAACCCATCCAAACTGTCCACGGACAAGGGACTTCATTGCACCGCTGGTCACCTGATAATTTCACGATAGAAAATTGTTATCTTCAACGCAAATAAAGCACGGAAACATTTAAACGGTCCTTACATTTTGCCAACCTCTCCCCACAATCTCCAAGTGAGTGGGAGACATTTTGGCGAATATTTGTTTAAAGATCTGATTCCCATTTGTTTCGCTTGAGTGAGGTAAGTAATTTCTGTGGGAATCGAGATATCCGTCCAGCCTGTAGTTGGAGTGCAGTCGTAACTTCTTAAGTTCTGTAGAATTCAAATGTATCATTTAGTACACATGATAAGCATAAAGCTGGATACAACTTTAACGTACTATTCACACGAGGAACATTTCCGGGCAGTTTCCAAAGACGTCTTTCTCTGAAAATCCTACGTTAGTTGCGAGCGAGAGTTCTTCCAGAAGGGATTTTCGACTGATAACCTCAATAAACTCGGACAATTTGTTTGTGTAGCAATCAGTTTTAAATGTAAGTCGTGTGAGGTTTGGGAAATTGAAGTCCAGGTGATTTGAATTGAACTGGAGGGGATGTCTGAGTGTTTCCCATACTGACCGAGTTTGGTATTCAATGTGGATATGGGTAACAGTTGGCCTAGGCTCGTTAGGAAGGAAAACAGAGTCAATGAAATCTTGAGCCTCTGATGAAATATCCCTTACAGGCGCAAGGATTGCTCGAATTTTTGTCAACGCTGACAATTGGGCTCCATGCAAGTCAAAATTCCATCCGTAACTTCCTTGAAACGCTGCTCGTCCATCAGGTTCACCGCTGTCATTGGTAAAAGCAAAGTAAAGTTCTTCCAGAGTCGTGAAGTCTTCCATTTTCATCAAGTCAGACATTCCTTCGAAGGAAACAACTTTATCGAATAATCTGTCTTTGCTTTCACTTGGAAATTGTGAATCATCTCGCACACTTCTGAGAAGAGAGGAAGTCACTCTTTGTAAACCGAATTTCTCTTTGCACAAAAGTTCGGGTAGAAATCTTTTTCCACAGTCGCAGCAGCTGCTGGGAATTATTGAATGGCAGTTGGTGTCCAATCTCCTGAGATTCTAGAGGTACCCGTCTCCTCCCAAGTGAAGGAGAAGGTGGAACAAGGAAATGCCCCCGTGTCCAAAATGTTCTTGCAGTTTCTGTCCAAACGGATCTCTGCCTAATAACATTACCTAACTCCGAAAAAAAGATTCGTAGTTTCCGAATTCCGGGGCAGAAGGATTCCCTGAACGTCTGCATATGTGAAGTATTGGCGAAGAAACTGGGAGTGTGTGCGTCGTTGATAATCGCGTGGAAACCTCCTTCTTCACCGAATTCAATTCGTTTGGTGATGTTGATATTGAAGTTGGAGAATGGAAGATCAGGAGCTGATTCTACAAACACTGCAAGTGTTGAGGTGTGTAAGAAAATTGGAATGTCCTCAAGGGCTTCTTTAAGTCTTCTGGAAGAATCCACAAGGATTTTGAGTCTTGTGGATACCAAGCGGAGGTGTAGAAGTTCTTGAGCTCGGCAATGCCGGCAAAAGGTTGATTTAATTATGTATAAGAGATTCCAGAGTTGTTCTACAGTCACTCTTGTTACCTCGTCTTAAATCTGTGACAACTCCATGATAATAGTTAATCAAATTAGCAGAAGATATATTTAAGTTATTAGAATTTTATTGATTTATAAGTGCTTATTAAGTCCAGCCGAATGGCTTAGAAAGTCTAGATTTTAGTTTTCGTGTATTTATTAAATGCAGCAGAATGGGTTAGAGTAAATAACTATCAAAGTATTCCTAGGGACACTGGAACCTTTGGATAATTCTACAAAGTGGCAGAGATGAGAAATAAGATGTTTGAGATAATGTGAATTGTACTGAATAATACACAGATGCAGGATGAGGTTTCTTTATATGAGATTTAGGCTGGATGAGACGAGTGTTATCTCCCGAATGAACATGTTGAGGGTCCCTTTCACTAATAAAGTTAGTATGGATGGGTTTGAAGCATGTGACTTTTCACCTAGTTGCACAGAAATAGTGTATTGCAAAGTACCTGTAGTTTTAAGGGTAGTTTAAGGGTAGTTGAATGCTAAGGATGAAACAAGGCGGGATCTGTGTGAATGTGAATCTGTGTAAGTCCGTAATATTAATACTCATGAATGAATGATGGTGGATGGAAGGAAATGCAAAAAAGCCTATGAATACTATTCTGCATTTCCACATACACACAGACACTCACATGAAATGTAGTTGGATGAAGAAGGACTCATTTTCATTTCACACATTTTATGGTTGGCGTCTTTTTCACGGAGATTTTATTATTAGAAATAATATTCTAGAATGTATTATAAGCTCTGGAAATCTTTACTATTTATGTAAGGTTCGATTTTTCCTGGCTTGAAATCACTTCCGTAAACTCTTAGGATATGTGTAGGCTTGTATTAACATCAAAAAATGTTTAGGGAGGAATAATTATTATAATTGTGAATCCCACTCACCAATAATTCGGCACTGAGAACATAAATTGTCCTCGGTAGCCTCAGTTCCACACATAAAAACTCACGAAGTTCATGAAATAATGCTGGACAATCGCTGCGAAGGACACAGAAATCCATTCACCATTTTGTGTGAGGGTTAAATGATTGAACGAGGAATTTAATATTCTGATTAAAAATTCAAGAAGTTAAACAAAGGATAGGAATAAGAATAACCTTCGCTGGATGGATGGGGGTTTAAGTGAAGTTCCATGTGGATTCTGATCTTGTGGCACGTGCAGTTCTTTTTTAATCTTCAATTCACGTAAATCTATTCTTACTTTGATGAGATTGTTTAATTTGACTGGATACTTTTGAGGTGCTGGAAAACCGCGACACGTTCTTTGGTTGCGATACAAATATTCGAACTTCTGAATTTGGTGATAAGACGATCAGGACACTATCAAATGTACATTGCAAAATTCAATGATTCTGTATAATTCTACGTCTATTTTCAGAAATATATTCCACTTACCTATAATTTTGAAATGAATAAATTTGGACTTCTTAACTTCGCCTTAATATTCCGAACCAGAGATTAGCACATGCAGTTTCCGTCTTTGCAGTGGGGGTGTGCACATTTCAGATGAGCACAGTCGTTATTTGCCTTACAAGCGTAGGCAGTCGATAACAGCGCGATTCCCATAAGGATAAGGACTGAAATGGTTCGTAAATTCATATTTTAAATTATGAATCTGGCGGGAAGGATTTATTTTAACGGGTTGAATAAGGAGAGGGAAGGGAATATCCGTCTTAATGTGACTGATTAAGTCAGCAGTTTATTTGGCTTTTATATTCCTTGGTGACAATTGAACATTAAGCGAAACAATTGAAATGAAATTATATATTATTGTTCTTATTAATTCAAGGGTAACTTAATCCAAAGAGAGGTTGCGTCCTTGGCGCGTGGCATTCCGTCGCATTATTGAATATTGTTGAATGATGATGAATTCAACGAAAACTGTACAGGGTAAGAGATGAGTTTGTGTTTATAGATATGTATAAGAAGAATAAAGAGGTTTATACACCCTGTAAGCCTTGAGACGCTTAAACTTGGATTGTTAATGTGTAATTCTTGGTATCGCCACTCCACAAAGGTTAAAACTTTGTTTTAATAGATGTAGGCTTTCCTAGAATCTTTTACGACCATCGTCATCACCAGCTGCTTTAAATAATAAAAGTCCTTGTGGATTCTCAACGTGACTTTGAGGGTCTTGTAATTTGTATTTCTTACCAGACTCATTCATAAGAACGCAACTTACTCTCTTACGGTTCACAATGTAAAGTTATCTGTACAGGTGGAGTACTTGCTTGAGCAGGTTCGATGTGAATAAACTTAACTAAACCGAATCTCCAACTGTATTCACAAAGAAATCGGTTCTCGTAATATGTTGGTTCGTCAACTTTTGCAAACTCTGCATTGACTACAATACGATACCTGAAAATGCCAATGATGATTTTTAAACCAGGCATTTCATATTTGCGGTTCAAACTAAACACATACACTAAAGTGTAATAAAGTGTACAAGAGAGTCATCAACTCTGCTGGTAAAAGTGCTGCTAATTTCTTGAAATTGGAACCAAATATGCGACCGTGCATTCCAGGTTCAGGCATTCAAATGTAGATATGTCTTCTTTGACTCAAATACAACAAGGATTTTCATTCTCCCCGAGTATGCGTTAAACTTTGAAAAGTGAGTTGAGTTTGATGGGTCAATAGAGTTTGGTTCGTTTGGAGTGAGAATATTCAGCAAGTCAATTTCCATTTCTCTTAAGTTCGTAAGGGATCTGTAGAATGCCAATTCTTCGTCCATAGTGCATCCACACATAGTAGATATTCGTAGTATCCGAATTCCAGGGCAGAAGGATTCCCGGAACATCTGCATATGTAAAGTAGCGGCGAATTAACTGGGAGATTATGCGTGGTTGATAATTTTCCGGAAAGCTTGCATAGACCCTCACCGACTGTATTAATGATTCACTGAGTTGACATACGTTATTACACGCGACTATTTGCCTCACATTGAGATATGAAAACATAAATATATCCTTTTTGGCAAGAAAGAATTAGCAAAATGGCATGCAGGAGATAAATCCACTTATGTTTCAACTATGAAAACCAAGGAAGACAGGTTTGCACTAAAAAGCCCCAGTTGACAGTGTGGATTGTAGCTTCGTCACAAAATATATTCACATTCACATATCCAGTTGACGAAACGCTTTCCCAAAGAGATGACTAAAGTGCTTAATAACAAAAAACAAACATGTACCGGCTGTATTTCATTATTACAACATTTTATTTCAAGGTTTAATGATTTAATTTTTTACGCACTACAGAATGATTTGAAATATTTATTTCATCAGCCAAAAAACTCGGAATGTGTAAAGCAATTCAGATATTTGAAAAATCACAACTGTAGTTTGTTTTTAAGTTGAAATATTTTGTTACTGCTTTAGATTGTTGGGTTTTTTTTAAATGAAAACAATTTAAAGAATTTTCTTGGTGAGTTAAAGTTTTCAATATTTATTATTTTACCAGTAGAATTTACTGTGTTGAAAATATGATTAATTTAATCCAGTTGTTTCCACAATTTGTTTTGAGGGTTAAATGGTTGAACAACGAATTGAATATTCTGATTAAGAACCGAAGAAGGCAAATAATGGAAAAGGATAGCTTATGGCGAAGGGTTGAAGTGTAACGGACGAGTTCCATGTCGATTCTGATCTTGTGGCATGTGTAGTTTTTTTAATCGTTAATTCAAGCAGATCTATTTTTAGCTTACATTATGATTTATTTAATTTATTTAATTTCACTGGATACTTTTCAGCTCCTGGAAAACTGCGTCACGTTAAAACCAGTTCGTTGGTTGCGACACAAATACTTGAACTTTAGAATTTGATGATGACACGATCCGGACACTATCAAATGTACATTCTGTAGAATAGAATTGAGTCATTTTCGGAAATGTATTCAACTTACGTGTAGTTTTAAAATGAAAACCTACACCAAGCAGCCTCTTTAAGCCCAGGTAACTGAAGGTGTATGAGACATACACACAAAATCACGCATTTA
>JAQGAB010002238.1:0-12720 GCA_034696565.1 Isotomurus graminis
GGGTCAGTAAGGGTATTAATTTTATTTCAGTTTAGTGGAGGACTTATATTCGGCTAGAATTCTGACGCTTCACAACACTTGTCATTCGGAATCCAATCATATTCAGTTCCCATCACTTTTCTTCACAAGTGTTTCAGCAGCAGCGTTCATGAATTTCGCCATTCGAATGTCTCTGTTGCTTAGTCCGCTAACATCGTGACTTGACAAAGTCACTTGCACTTTGTTATAAACGTTGAACCATTCAGGATGATGATCCATCTTTTCAGCAAGCAGAGCTACTCGACTCATGAAGCCCCAAGCCTTTAAACAAATATTACTTTACACTTTACACTTTCAGACTTCTTTTTGTTGAAAAACAATTAGCATACCTGGTTGAAATTCTTAAAGAGAAATTCCTTCTGAATGGCATCTCTTCCTTCGACCATCGCCCACCCGGTGACCAGCAAAGGACTCAGCAACTCCACCCTCTCCGCCTCAGTCAATTTGTTTCCCAAAGGAGATGTCTACAAACCATCGTAATATTGTAAACTAAACCGTATTCGAATATTAATGGCATTTAGTAATAAAATATTACAAACCATTTTAGAATTCTGTACAGTTCCAAGTTGGGCTTGTTGTAGTGAAGCTTCGCTCTTCTTCGTCTTCTCAGGTCTGACAAGATGAACTCCTCTGCTACTCAGCACTAATAACCCACCCCAACTAGATGAACTATCTCGTATGCCAGAGAAAGATCTGGTGAAGATTAATTTGTTTGGTGAATGATAATTGATGTTGATTCGTAGTAGGGGAGTAGTTGGAGATGTTGCTGCTGCTGCCCTTCGCAATAGGACACAGAATCCTCGAGCAACATGTGTCGACGACATGCGCCCTGTCAAGTTGGTGGCCTTGACTTGAAAGAACTGAATCTTCTGTTGATGTCTTGCAACTTGTAACTTCTTGTGCAGAGGAAGATATGAGGAAAACACTTCCCACTTTCTCTCACACGTGTTTCTTTACAGCGATGTTCTTCTTAATACCCCCCAGTGTTTGGTAAATAATGCAAACGTCTGCAACAACTAGAACGCTGGAAGTGTTCCGAAGTTTTGTGGGACGGTGGAAAATCAATCGCGTGTTAGGGACAGGAGGAACTGCGCAAGGACTCGCAGTATTTTCTCCGTCTAAGGAAACCCATCACGTTTTCAAGTACCGGGAAGACCTCCAAGTGACCCTGACGAACGGGGAAAGAGGGATTGATGCGTGGCAAGAGTACTTGTACGAATATGACTTGAAAAGGGACCAAATAATCACAAAGTTTGGAGATGGGAGGTTATTCTTTGAGTTGACTTTTGACACGGAAGGCAAAGTGGCCAAGGGGGTGCACTTGTGTGGAAGTGACACTTACAGAGGGACTTACACTTTTGGAGGTGGCGAAGGGGCGTTTGCGTTAAGGGTGGATGTTGAAGGGCCTCGGAAGGGACACACTATTTTCACCCAGTTTACACGAGAAGGGGTAAAAGAAGACGGCGCGGGAAGTCAGAAATTCAAATAATTTTTCTGGTGTGTTGGTGTTGGTGTCCACGTGCTCGGAGTGTTTCAAAACAAACAGAGAATGGGGAAGAAGGCAAAGGTGAAAAGTGTTGTGGAAAAGGACCGCGCGACGCTGGAACCGCTGCTGGTTCGCTTTGAACATGCGTCAACAAAGGCTGAAGCGAGTTCGGAAGAGCTTAACAAGATTTTCGGTGCAGCTGTGTTCTCCAGTAGACAAGAAGAGAGTAATGTTAAGGACTATTCGCATTTGTCTGCGAATGCTGCGTTTGAAAGTAGATTTAGGACGGATGGGGGTAAGCGATGAGTAGAGTTAAAGCTGTTTGAAGGGTACGTACTTAAACTGAAGGTTTGTTTGTTTTCTGGGAATTATAGAAGGACGGAAAGCAGGTCGGCGAGGAACTAAACGACATTTGGTTGCTCTGCAGAGTGATGCTATGACTTATGTTGGAATGGGGGGAGGGGAGGAAGAGACGATGCGGACTTATGTTGCCCTGCAAAGTGGGAAGAAGCTAAGAGTTTTTGAAGTGACGCCTGTAACAGTTGCACCCTGTATCAAAGGTCATTCTCATGTAGTTGAGAAGGAAAGAGATACCAAAATTCAGAAGACTCGTGAGGAAAGGAAGTCTGCTGCTGTGGATCTGGTTAAGGCCTTCGGATCTAAGAAGAAACGGTAATGACTCGAGTAGCAATGGATTTAATTTTTTTTAAGAATTGGTGGAAAATAATTTATGGGTTGCCAACAGGTTGACGTATGAGAGAACGGAGAAGAACAAGATCGACGTCACAGACATGAACGAAAGCATGAATAAGGCCAGTTCAGGCGCTTTGGTGGAAGTAGGAGAAGAACCTATCATGAAGGATGAATCGGTTCTGAGCCTCGTTCCGCCGTGCAACAGGGAAGCTACAGATCCCAATGGAGTGTATAATGTTGATGATCTTCTATCGCCTGAAGAACTTGATGACTTGCAAGATGTTGCTCAGCAGTTCTTGAATATATCTGAAACAGAAATCGAGCAGTGGCGTCAGGAAAAGAAGTATGTTCGAATTTTGTAGTACTTTGTCTTCTTATGGTTTTTGTTAAGGAGTAATGCATGTGTATTAATTCTTTTTTAAGGTTCTCCGATTTTTTCTTTGCCATGTGGAGAAAATTGAGTTCGCGGAAGAATGACGCCAGGGCTGTGCGGAACGCAAAGCTAGTAATTTATACGGAACTGCTCATTGTGATTCTCAAAATGCGTTTCGATCAGCTGAGAAAGAAAGTACTGGACATTCCTGACGTCTTTCCACACTGGTTGGTTGAGAAAGCTTTAAGTATTTTTACCAACACCACAGCCAAAGGCCTCAGGTAAGCGTTAATACTGAATAACTTATTTCAAAGTATAAGTTATCAGAAGTATTTTTATTTTCATTTAATGTGTGAACTCATAATTACTAATACTTTCAGAGTTCGTCCAGAGGCACTTAAGGACAAAACTACCTGCTACGTGATGGTTCTCCATCTTTTGGTTAATGACTTCATTTTCGACGTGCATCTTATGTCAACTAGTATCAATATTCATATAAGAAAGTAAGTGCTCATAATGCATTGAGAAGTTCCCCTTCTGACCCCATTTAATCCCATTTAACTAACATTTTTGTATTATTGTGGTTTCAAGGTTGCTTACATTAGCGAAGGCCGTAGGTGTCACAGTGGCGCAGAATGCTGCAACAAAAGATTATAAAGCATCGTTGAGACTACCTTTGCCAAAACAAATCGAAAAAAGAGGTCGTCGACGTGCTTTACGTTAACATATTTTTGTAAAGCCAATTACGTGAAAGGCAATAAAATTTCACTGCTCTTTATACTCAAAACCCGTTTATTTTCTTTCAATTCTGATTATAGCTCACAGTTTTTCTTCGTAACAAACTCGTACACAAAGTTATTTAGTATCAAGTATCACCAGTGCAACTCATAACGTCATTGTCTCTTTCATAGCTTAATTTTAAAGCACTTGGAATTATAAAATCCAACACATACAAAGATTTCCAGTACTCAGTTCCAGACAGACGTTCCTTGCTTGCGAGGAACCCATAGGCACTCCAATAATCAAACTGAACAAGCAACAACATGTGAAAGGCAGTTGGCTAAGATTTTGTACATTTTACACGCATACACAATCTAGTCGGCAGTTACAGTGACTTTTCCACTTGTGGTTTTAAGTTGGTTGGAGTCACTCAAAATTTCAGCCAGCGAAATTACGTAACTTAACACTAACACTAACACCCCTCCTTTTACAGCGGTTCTACATGACATGTCTTGTTTCCAGTCATTTAAAGTTTACATGAGGGCTGTTGATTTTACATCATTGAATAGTACATTGAATATTGATGTAATAATCAGACTAGAAATATTGAGTAAACGTTACTGCGTGCGGTTAATAAGGTACGAAATTCATAAATTACAATACAATAATGACCTACTGAAGTAAAGTAACATAACAGATCATAATGAGATTATGACTCAGATCTATCGAACACTCCAGCTGTCCCTGTAGGCAGCATCTACGTTAGTGTTTGCACCTAGAATTGTTTTATCTTTGGCAAATAATATTATGCTTCACGTATTCATTACGCGCAAATAACACGTTGATACAGCTGCTTCAAAACATTACGATGTCCCATATATTGTATTTTCAAAGAATCCTTTCTGAAAAAAAGGAGCGAAAGCTGTGAGAGCATCTCGTATTTTTTGGGGAGTACAGTGATATAATGGACATGTTGGAAGAGCTGAGCAAGTTTGTAACAAAGCTTGCAAAAACGACTGAAAAAATCAAACAATGAACATAACTTTATGTTTCGCTCCACGAACGTTAAGAACGACAATTTGCAATTAGGTTTAGCTACCTCCAGCAGTTTTTGGCGTTCCTTTGCTAACTTTTCTGACCTCCGCCCAAGAAACTTTTTGGGTGGAAATGAAATCTTGGCAACTTTTGTTCCATATTTTTTTCTCATATAAGAGTATAGATCTCTAAATCTCTGATACCGGCGTAAAACAGTCCATCGCTCTAGTGGTGTAACGATCATGACTTCGTACTCGTAATGGGTACTAGATCCATTTCCACGAAGTACAAATGATGGAATAGTTACTTCAAGAACACCAGGAATGACTCCATCTAAAATATTGTTGATACAGTTTCAGAAAACCATCATAATATTAAACCCGGAAGAATACTTTCCGAAACGCACCATTAGCGAAAGCAGACCAGATTCCTGAATTCATGGATATAGACCGAGGAAGAACAGGGTTAGGGGAACTCGATGATTCATCATCCTGGAAGTTAATGGGTCAGGTGTATGTTAGCAACATTTAAAAATAGTTCATAGTTTGTATAGTAATGAGAACTTACAGATCCTCCAAAGTTATTTAGACCAGATGGCATACTTGTTTGACTATATATATTGGCATAAGAATATTATATAGGTGACTACGGAAGTAAACTAATATCCATGAAATTCATGTATATGCTACTTACAGAGAACGTTTCTTCTTCTGACGGAGAAAGATATTTGGACTCTGTCCCTGTTTTAACTGATCGAATATTTCTTTTAGGCGTTTTTCAACTTCTTGGTCAATTATAGTTTGGATGCTAGAACATCAAGAATAGTCATGCAGGTTTTGAAGAGTAAGATAACTGCGTTACAGTTACTTCAAGATATAATTACTTACTCTTCATGATCAGTAACACTGGAGTGAGCTTCAGAGTCGTCTAACTCGCTGTCGTTGGCGACAGTGGAGTCCTCAGTTTTGTCAAAGTCAAATGTGGAGTCATCTTCTTCGTATCCCAGCCACCTCCTTCGACTTGCATTGTCAAGTAAGCACTCGATTTCCAAGTACCGGTTACGAAGTTCTTGAAGGACAGCCATATGACCATTGAGCTCCTCCTTGTCACAGTCATTTTCCAAACACTCCAAAACAATAGTTTTTTGGTCATTTATCTGCTCAACTAATCGTTTCAGCTCCATTGTTATTTCCGAAGGAGTCATATTCAAGTTTAATGCTACTGGTGGGCCCGGCGAAGATATCATTTTCTGAGCAAACAGGCCATCAGCAGTTTTGATAGGGCTTAAATCACCAGACTTCAGACTGTTTAAATCATTCTTCCTGTCTACACGGCAAGGAGAAGTATCTCTAGGACTGAAAGGGGATATTTGCGGGTGATTTTTTCCAACAGGAGTTGACGTTTTTGCGTTGATATCCTTAAGTTCTTCGTCGCCAGTTAAAGTGACATTCCACAGCTGATTAGAGCTGTTATTGTCAGATGTAGTCGAACATGCAGTATAAAAAGAATCTTGGCCAGTGCTAGGAGTTCCGTCTTCTACGATGTCCAGTTTCAGCCTGACAGAAAATCACGTTTTAAACGGATGTTCACTGCAAAATGCAACCAAACAGCTATTTAATTGACTTACTGCTTTTTCCGCTCTTCGAGTGCATCGAAATCTGCATCTGCTGTATTTTCGATGATGGTTTTAAGTTTTTGCTTGCTGCTATCAATATGAGCGAGTTGTGTAACGATTGCCTTTTCTTGATCTGCTATCAGGGCAAGATCAGATTCCAATCTGCTCATCTTGTCTTCGCTCGCCACCATTTTTGAGATTCCTTTTTCTACTTCTTCCTCCAACAGCTTGCACTCGTGATTCTGCACAGCATGATAATGTTTTAAAAAGCAAACCTCAACTACCATAACTATGTAAAAAACGATCGCGATACCTTGTTCAAAAACACTGATCGATATTCTTTCAATACGGAAGAGTTCTCATCAAGATCTTGCTTCTGCTTTGCAAAGGAGTTTTCTGTGTCTTTGATTTGACATTCGATTTGATTGGCTTTGGTTCTCAGGTCGGCACACTGTTTTTCAAACGCTACTTTCTCCGATTCATTTCCAGTGGACTCCAACTTTTTTCGAATTTCCTGAAGTCAAAATTGATTGAATAAGTATAAATTTGGATACAAAAATACAAATATAATTAGTTGGTTAACTTTAGTTAAGACTTAAATATTTGACAAATAAAAAATGTCAACACAACAAAATACATTATTTTATAAACACGTACTTCCATGTTATCAACCACAGCTTCTCTTTGCTTGCTCAAAGCATCTAAGGTAGATGACTTCCACTTGTCAATATTTTTGGACTGCTCATCTAAGTACTCTTGAAATTTAAACTCTTCCATCAACAAAATGGGTTTAAGTTCTTCTTCAGAGCGTCCTAATTTTGTCTGCAGCTCTGCAGTCAATTTTTTTCCAAAACTCTCAACCTCTGCTTGCTTTATTTCTAATTTTGTTCTCAGTGATTCGATCCTTTGAGCTTCATTTTCAATCTACGGAAGCATCGTCGTTCGAGCAGTGAAGGATGGCGAGTGTCACGATAAATTAATTTATTTTGAGTTACGAAAGCAAACAAAGTCCCGGTATCATCGGTGATCCAAAAATATAAAATCACAAAACAAAACAAAATTATAATACAAACGTTCAAATATAGTCACAGTGTAGAAGGTAATGAAATGATAAACATTGCATGCCTTCCTAGAAGTCCATGATGAAGAAAACATATACTAACCTGGTCCATTTCCTGATCTATTTCCCATTCCAACAACTCACGCCGTTTCTTTAAGTCTTTCTCCTTCGACTGGAGATTTGCCAATGTTTCTTGTTCTTGTTGCTCTAAGCGCTTCCAGTCCTCAGCCAGACGCCTTCGATGAGCTGAATATTCCGATTCAAGCTTCTTCCGTCGCTAAAATGCAAATGAGTAGTAAGTTAATTTTCAGTTAGATTTAAGGGAAGTTGCAGGTGAAGAACCACAAAGTAATCATTAACATAGAGTTAGAAAAATACAAAACATTGTACCAAGTCACTCACTACTCATTCAAACCGAAGACAAAACCAGCCCACGACCTAAAAGCAACTACTAGAATACTTGGCACAAGTGAGTCTCAGCACATGCGAGTAGCATATACATTTATTTAAGGATAGAATGAAATGCATTAAGAATGGTCTTAGAGAATCCTTCTTAACAAAATCTGTTACCAACAAGTACATACAAGAAGTAGAATTGTACAAATAATTCGCAAAAATTAATAAAAATGTTTCATACTCGCCTCAAACGAATTAACTAGTCGTGTACACAAACCCTTGAATCCTATATTCCCCCTATTAATCTCTGTTTTCAGCAAACTTAATTCTTCAAAGATACGGTCATACTCTTAATGGCATGCTAACGAGCATCTAAACCACAATAAAAGTTGAAGTTGAGGAACCCTTTGGCTAGTCAATGCTTTCAGAAAAATACATCGGTATACGACTAAAAGAAAAACTTTTACGCAAGTCACTCAAGCAATGAAAAGTGATAGTAACAATAGAAAATCTTTTCTTTCAGAACAATGTCATTCATACGAATAGTATTCATTCACGACTTGAGTCTTGAGGGAGCCTTAGGCAAACTATGCATAAAAGGGTGATCTTGAGTCTACATGTACGCTACGTCTGTTTTATGCGATTCTTAATGGTTAAGTAAATCAATCAAGTGATGGGTGAGTTGAGCTCGTTGTTTAAAATCAATCAGAATAACTAAGATTTCTCTAGCACAAAAGACGGTACACAACCGCAAGTTCATACCTCTTCAAGTTCTTTCTGGGCCAGCTGAATAGCAGAACTTTTATTAAGTTGCTCTGCTTTCCAAGCCTCTTCCTTCTCGGCTTGCAATTGCTAAATAGAAATTAAACATTCAGTGTAACCGTTTCGGTGGCAGGTAGGGCAAGATCATAGTATATTTCGAACATTGTATATTTTATGTACCTGATAATTTTCTTTTTGTTCCTCTAATAGTTTCTTTTGTTCCATAAGGGCCTGACTTTCCTTTTGTAAGCGAGCTTCTTCAGCTGCAAGTTGCTTCCGCTTTTCTTCTATCACGTTGCTTTCCTCTCTGTTACACATGATATGTTATTGGATCTGGATCTGGATGAACTGGAACTGTTAAAGTTAAATTCATACCCATTTGAAGATGCAAAGCTCTCCGACCAAGCCAAGTCCGAGGCAGAACGGCTTAAGAACGATAGACGGTTAAGGTTTAAGTGAGATCGAGACCCTTCTTTTCTCATTTTCTCTGCTTCTGCAGGATCATTGTATCGGAACATATTCGTGCGTCCAAGAAGAATCACACATCCTGTAATCGTCGACATGAATAATACAGTCGACAGGTCAACGAAGATATTAATGTCCAATATTTACTAACCTTGAAACAGACGAGTTGGTTTGTCTACTGGCTGACCGTTGACAGAACACGGAGCACCTTCATTAGGAGTTAATGTAGCTACGCCATTTTCCAGCATTATCGAACAATGCGAACTTTCCAATCCCTGCCCTTTTAACGTGATATCGTGTACCGGGTTTCCTCCAGCATTTGAATCATCGGATCCTATCTTAGTTTGTCCTTCCTACCATAAAAACGATTAGATAGTATTCAAACATAGACGCAAATGAATATCTAATACTATATATACCAATGATCTATAAAATAATCTAGAATCGGCTATCATCTACGCAATGTTTACCTTCAGGTGATACAGCGTGATCCCGGTACTATGTAAGTCGTCGTCTATTCCTATTAAATGAGGCATTTGTGAATCCAACACCACGCCAGTGCCAGCTTTTCGTAATGTTAGATCCTTCTGTTCCATAAGAATCTTTTGGGTTTCCTTCCACTTATCCGTCCACTCCTCTGTAAGTGACTTTTCTTTCGCTTCTTTTTTCTGTAATTCCTCCAAGACATCTCCACTCTGTGAATTAATAAATGAGACATTGTACAATTTTCAAAGGATTTTCTGTACTTTCTCATGAATTTAAAACAGTACGTCATTTGGGCCCAACATGGTCTTCAGCTTCTGAATTTCGTTTCTCAAGTCTCTGATTAATTTTACATTAGGATCTTCATTAATGGTGGGCTTATTTATAATATTTTTAGCTCGATTTGCATATCGAAGCGTGCTCAATGTTTCCCCATAATTGCAATCAGCAGGTGATATTGCTAAGATAAACAAGAATTAAAAATCTCACAATTCATTCTATTAAAGACTCAGCTCATGTTTAGTAAATGTTAAGAGAAAATTACCAGCGATCATTATCGTTTTAGCATTGCCCCCTAAAGAATCCTTTAACAGCCACGTTAATACTGAATCTCGGTATGGAATGAAAGGTCGCTTTTGGCCCTGTTGAGAGTATTGAGATGCTTCAGCAAGAGCCGAAATCACTGACCCAAGGGTTACTAAAGATTTATTGATATGCGCTCCTTCTTTAAGCCTCTGACCAGTTGCTCCCGTTGCATCCGCTCGTTCGCTGTATACATCAGGTGTTATTTTTATCTGGACCTTACTGGAGTAAAATTATAATGGTACCTTCCAGCAAGATCCACTAAGTGAACTTTGGAAACTGTTTCGGAAGGCATGTCTCCAACAAATGTTGCTTGTACAAATGTCATAGTAAAAATCGCATGACTTCTACTGCTGACATCATTCATGTTTGTACACGCAGTGGTTCTGTTGTTATTCCCTTTGTTCATCAGTGCAGTGATATCAGCATAGTCCATAACTAAGTGTTTCGACAGCCCTTCGACATATGGCCCTGCTTTTGGGTGCTCCCGAACTCGAAGACTGTGTGTTTGATCTCCTTTAAGAAGATCTTTTACTCTTTCGTTGTATATTTCTAAGTAACTGACTTCAGTCCTGTAAGTTGTTCCTTTCTCCTTTCCTGCATTCATCCTCCTGAACATGTCCTGTTCGTATAAAATTCATACATTTCATACAATAAATGGCAACGTTCATAATTGAAATTGTTAGCAAAGATTACTTACTTGACAAATTCTAGGTATTAGACCTTGACACTCCTTGAAACAGAGAAATCAGACAATAAAACATGAGCAAGCCAAAAAGATGAACAAATAGAGGGACACCAATACTTACCGACGGATTTGATGCGCCCATCATAGTATGGGTTTTTCCACTTCCTGTCTGTCCGTATGCAAATACGCCTGAAGAAGACACAACATCACAATGCAATTAATTCTGAAGATATCAACAAGATAGTATTAATCGTTGTTGCAGTGACTTACATGCATTGTAACCTTGAAAAGCGTTTTCTAACACATCTTTTCCTAAATCATTAAAGACTTGTTCTTGGGAAGCAAAGTGATCATCATTTTGATCAAAAGACCAATATGAGTAATCAAACGTGAAGTCTTTGTACTTTTCCCTGGAGGCCTCTCCTTCTAATTTTGAAGCCGCAACCTTTGTTTTTTGAAAAATACGTTGAGGTTAATGGGACTTTAAATGCGAATGGAGTTTTCAGAGGATTAGCATTATTACCTTGCTGTTACAAATCCGAGTCTTTTTACCTTCCATCTCGATGATAGATTGTGCACCCATATCGATCTCTCTGAAAAGCAATGACACATTTATTTAGCAAAATTCTCAAGTCAAAGTGTAAGAATCGAGGGACCAGCGGTGCATTCTCTACATGAAAACACTGAAAACTACAGTAGTCTTGTACGACTGTGGTATTGCATAATTCACGATTCGCAAACCAAGATTTGTAAAACTTGTTGCATCCAACCAGTAAAATTACATTGCAACCCTTTTCAGAATATATTGTACAATAGTGAATATTGTGAACAAAAGGAAGTCAAGGCAAAAGAGATGAAAGTGAAAATGAATCTGTATTCGTGCGCAGATTTTTCATTTTCAAGTTACTCAACTTCTTTCTAAATCATCCAGAGTTTTACTCTACTGGAAGCTCCCATCCACTGATTGTGATTCATAGATTAAGTTAGTTTTATAACTTTGCAGTGATTTACATGTATCAAAATTCGGAGAGTCAACAGTATTCATTTAAAAAACAATGGATATGAAACATGCAGCTCAGCAGCTAAAAAGCCATGTAGTTAGTTGTAGCTTCATCAATTCACAATTTCCCATCCTACTTATTCTTATAGGGCATAAACGTAAGAGATTTTAATGACTTCAACCTAGAAACAAAGGGTGTTTACGGTAAACAACAACGCGTAAATTGAGACAAACAGAGATGAGATCTGTTTTAGTTTAAACCTCTCACAGAATGAAAGTATTTATTTTAAACGTCCGTACAGTTTCCTTCATTTCTAACTCTAAGAAAGGATCTGCAAGAGAATGAACCTGCAGAGATACAGTATCTCCCACACTATAGCTTTGGTACGCAGATTTCAACTATTCAGTTTGTCACGCTTCGATGAATTACTGTAAGAGTAATATTTCTATCTCCCTGGCCTGGTAACTCTGCTATAAGATGAGGATGAACTATTTTCCTGTGAAAAAGAATGTATGTATGTACAACAGTGTTGCATTTCACACAATGCTATCTCTTTTCAATCACTCCCAGCTCGTTACAAACACCTACTCGATATCCATTCGATTACGTTCACGATACTGTAAATTATGATTACCTGAGTATCACTCATGTTTAATATGTTTTCCTACCTTATCTTTACCTGCACAAGTGCACAATGTAATTCATGATAATCCATCAAGATATATATATTTGGCACGTCACATGTTCCTACCAGAAATCTCCCTAAAACTTGATGCAACCGTTCAGTTTCTCTTTAAAAGGCTTTTTGGCTTCTTTCATCAGTGGATTAAGGGATAAGATACATAACTAGAATCTAGAAAAACATCACAACTTACCGTTGATTCAAAGGGCGAACCCTTACGGCCACCTTTACAGTTGCCATTTTCTCAGGTCCTTATTCGGTCCTGGTCCTGATGCTTCTTACTTTATATTCCGTATTCTTCCGTCTAAATTCACAGTATTAAAACTTGTCACACAATAGAACTCTCGGGTAACAAAATGAATACAAGATCTGGTTTAATGGCAAACAACGCACCCACACAGCAGAAGTCCATAAAAATGTACCCACTCCACACAGCAGCTTAATCCATGTCAATTAGGCACTGATAAGTGAACTAATACTTGAGATGACGATTGACTATGGTTGGAAGATTGGTGGATGGATGGTTGTGACCTTGGTGCAGTTACCTCCCAAGTACAACTACCCAGAGATGGGCATTTTCCCATTTCTATACCTTCACTCATGAAGGCGAAGGCCTCTACCCGGATTTGCCTTCACTCAG
>JAQGAB010002239.1:0-12717 GCA_034696565.1 Isotomurus graminis
AGGTGCTCGCCGACGGCCACCATGGTCTCTCTTGCAAGAGGAGCGCAGGGCGCCTCTCGCGCCACGAGGGCGCGAGCGACTCTATTATCCGCGCCCTGCGATCCGCGGGTTTCTCATCCGTCCGGGAGCCCGCCGGTTGCTCTTCGGTGGACGGGAAACGGCCAGACGGGATGACCCTGGTCCCGTGGAAGCGTGGAAGGGCACTCGTGTGGGACTTCACGTGTTGCGACACCGTTGCGGCGTCGTACGTCGCGTCCTCCGCAGCGTCACCGGGATCCGCAGCATCGGAGGCGGAATCCCGGAAAAAACGGAAGTACGCCTTCCTGAACCCCCGCTACACTTTTGTCCCTATTGCCGCGGAGACCATGGGGCCCTGGGGTCGGGAGGGTCTCTCCCTCCTTAAGGAGATCGGCGGGAAGATTGCGGCGGAGACAAAGGACAGGCGCGCGACTTCCTTTTTTCTTCAGCGCCTCAGTATCGCCGTGCAGCGAGGAAACTCCGCGGCGGTCCTAGGGACCCTGCCTGCGGGCCGCACCCTGGACGAAGTGTTCCTCTTATAAACCCGCTCAATCTCTTTCTTTCTACACAGCGAACCCCCCCCCCCTTCTTTCTTAAACTCTGCGGGCCATAATCCTTGTCTTGTATTTCTTTTTAACCCGAATAAAATGCCACTTACTATTAGAATCCAATTGGACTTTCTGCAAATACATGAAGGCCAATTATTAAGTTAATAGTTAATTTTTTTGCTCTATTATAATACCCGGTCATTGGAGTTAAAGCACTAATTTCGTTTTACTTTATCAAACCCTAAACAAATTCAAGAAGAGAAAATTGCAGACTCAAATTTGCCTTAATAATGGTTTAAACCTAACGATGACATTAAGTTGAAACTATGATTCTGGTTTATTTGTTAAGCAGTATTAGTTCACCGTTACGCAGCTCTGTTACGAGAACTCCTTAAGTAACTATTGCTTGTATTACCATAGCAAAGATGGACCATTATTTTCTGTGGACAGTTTATTTTATTCATTTCAGAATTATGAAGTTCCTCGGTTTCCCATTCCGATTCACCTGGGATTCTCTTAATCAAACAATTCAATACGACCCTGCTCTTAGAATGAAATACCTTCTAAGATTGTTCATTATATTTATAGTTCTACCAGTTTTACAAATTTTATATACAACTGTACTTCTTTTAGAACTATTTTCAAAGCAAAAGCAACTGTCGTTGCTTCAAATATTTAGTTACTTTGTAATAATTCAGATTATGTGTGTGGTTTTTGCCGCAGCATGTCTGGAGTACAAATATGGCAGCGACATAATCAAAGCTTTTAACAGCTTAAAGCAAATGCAACAACTTCTTTTTAAAGGTAATCACTGTAAAATCTCCACTTAATCTTTTATTACAATCCTAAATTGTGTATAGACCACAACTCAAGAAAATCCATTGACATACGAGGAAAAGAGGTGGACCTGGTTTCCATTTCCGTTCTGCAACTGAATATTCACTGCTACACTGTCTCATTCCTTTGTGTCATATTTGTTCTCGTTAATAATTGGGATCCTTATTGTCAAATATATCCTAACTGCAATGATCCCAGTTTTGGTAACTTCCAGCTTGTTTTGGACACCTCACTGCTATTGTATTTCGTGCGGTACCTGTCGTGTCAGATTTGTATTTTAGAGTCAATGAGGATTATTGCATTTGCGTACAGCATGTGTTTGTTTTATTCAAGTACTCTCCAGAACTCTCTCCTGGTGATTTTACATAAGAACAAGAAGTCGGTTAATCAGTGTGTATTTCTAAAGCACGTGCTTCAATATACTCAATTGCAAATAGGTTTTAAAGCAGCTGAACTGTGGAATAAGGGATTAAGCTTCCTGGCCCTGTGCCTTGTACTCTGCAATATAATCCTTTGTGGGTTTGGAACTTGTAAATTTACTCAGATCCTTTCAAAACTTACGTACGCCGTTTTTCCAGCTGCCGTATTAGCTAGTCTGGTCTCCAGTGCCTTCTATTTCGCAATTAGTTCCCAAAGCTTTGAATCCTCGCTGAAGCTCAGGAACCTCTGGAACCACCAGATGCATAGCTATCGCTGTGTAAAGTTCCTAAACAAAAAGCTGAAAAGCATACAAACCATTCACATTTCAGGAGGAATACTAGGCAGCACTTTCTTCTTGCTAAACAAGTCCACTGCATTAAAGTTTTATTTTGTGGTGTTTAACAAACTTATTGACTCTTTGCTCTTAATCAATATATAATATTTACCCATTCTTTATGTCAATTATGTTATTATTATAATAACAGTAACTATCCATGCGTCAACACCAGTACAAGCAGATTTCACCGTTTGTATCATCAAGATTTAGCAACTTGTTAAGGCTGTAATTACGAAATCCAGCTGAATTATAGTGCAAATGTTTTACTAAGCATTCAAACCGGTTCCACTTGTTCCCACAGAGGTGTAGTAGTCTTTGCAAGTGTTCCCCTTATGTCAACCAGTTTAAATTCATCTGCTGTTTGACTTGTTTTAATATCCACATCTTTTGAGTCATCATTGGCAAGTTTTTATGAACCTGAGATTCTCTAAATTGACAATCAGCACAATATTCATTGGTTGACAAAACACTGTGTACTGTGACTTTAGACAAACAGAAGTGGAAAAGCAACTGGTCTGGGGGAACCACAACATCTTGCGAATGCTCATTTTAACACGGTTTTTAGGATCACGATATTTTATTAATGCTCAGCAAATAGAGATATACTTTTATTTATCACAATAAAAGGCGTAAATAAAAGTGTTGGGAAGAATTACGTCAAATCACGTTGTATTTTCCTTTAGAACAACTTTGGGAATTGATTCATTTGCTCATACTTATTGCTTTCCAAGAATATATTCTGTTTTGATATATTCTCCCTAAATAACGTACAGTAATTCTTGGTAAATATAATCTATATTTCTCGTCTGCTTTCTCGTGTCAACAAAAGTAGCAATATATAAAATATTCAGTTCCCCTCACTTCCGTCTCACATTGATTAATTTTTTCCTAGCAAACAATTTTACTCACAAATTAAACAACAAATGCACACAATAGACTGACGTGTCTAATTGGACAATTGCAATTCGTGCTCATCGTTTAACTTTGACACAAATGTCCAAACCAGGTGCATCAACGCACACCAACAAAGGAGTTCATACGCCTTTTCAAACGCATGTTGTTTTCAACTAGATCATCATCATCCACTTCACCATATTTAAAAACATAAATAGTTTGATAAATAGTCCAGGGTAATTGGGGATCTGATTAAAATTGAGCCAATTAAGAGAAGTGACCATTTGGATGACCTCAATGCACGCATGAATCTCTGCATGAACCTTTAGTCTTTGTTGTTGGAGTATGTGGCTCTGACAAATTAGTTGACGCTTCCCAATTATGGGTCCCAACTAATCCAGTTCAGAGCAGAGTTCTCCATTGTTTCTTTACCTCACTGAATATCTATTTTACCCTAACAATCTCATCCTTTGTTATCGAAGCCTATCAAGACCCACAACACAATGTATCTTACGCTCTCTTCACGATCAATGTTTGTCTTAGTCGATACTCTGCTACTTTGAATAAGGTGTCTCATTTCGCCTCACACTATCTTTTATATATTCTTGACCTGCATAAAGATATATTTCTTGACACACAACTCATTTCGCTTTGTCTTCCTCATTTATTCCCCATACAACAGTTCGACTTGGTGACCTGTCGCTTCCACTTTGAAGAACACTTTTGGTTCAGCACACGATCCCAAACAGAATGTTTGTTCAAAATAAGTGCATTCACCCTTCTGTGCCAGGAAGATGCAGGTCCTGTCCACAGATAGTACAAAGAGTGGGCGTGGCGTATAACATTGAGTGAATAGCGGCCATAGTATGGAGAGACAAGGGATTATTCCTTTGCGTGGCAATGTGGAAGGTTCACCATGTGTGGATGATATTTCAATAGCCACACACACTCATCTCTTTAGTAGTAAATGCACACAATTTGAGCACATGAAATATTCGTATTAGAAGAACAGATGAAATGGAGATTAAGGTGCGAATAAATATTCATTAAGTGGTACGTCACAGAATGATTGGCCATTTAATGGAAACTGCACGAAGGTGAATGAGCCACCTGGAACGCGTGCGAGAGATGCGGAGTAGTTTTACGAGGACAATGAACGGATTGAGATATAAACAGGTTGGCTAACCGGTTTATTATTTCAAAAGAATTCTTGGAAAGCAGTCGACATAATAAACATCTGTTGACTTGTGAGGGGAATCAGTTTGGATATAAAACGCAGAATCTCCTCTGCGGCCTTCAGACCCGCAGGCACTTCCACCAAATCAAGTCAGTTAGGATGTTTAGAAAACTTATAAGTTGCTCAAGTTGATTGGCAGATCAGAATGGGTGTGGTTGGTTTGTTGGGACTTTTGTTTGCGTCATTCGCGATCCTCTCTGCGTCTGTTTCCGCGGAAAATTCCCCTTCGGAATATTCAGCGGCAGACGGAGCAGCTCCAACGTTGGTTTTGGAGATGGAACGTTTGAAACAAGAGACCGCGCGGCTGAAGGGGAAGTTGGAAGACGTGGGAGTGACGGAGGGGGATGAGAAGACGGGGGAGAACGCTACGTTGAAATGGACGAAGGAAGTGACCACGGAAAACACCTCAACTGCTATAAGTGTGAATGCGCCTGCGTGGGAGTTGGGAGGGCAGACGGCGTTTAACGTGTCACAGGTAATCAAGCTTTCCTCCATCGCGCGGTCATCGTACCTAACCAACTTACTCTGCTTTTATAGGCGCTGGGAGGTTGGCAATGGATTGAAGTGTTTGAATGGGGTTTTCGTCCCTTTCCCGATCCGTGTGAGGAGTTCATTTTCAATTTGACGGGGTCAACGGTCGAGCGGACTTGGAGGTACTCGTCACGCGGGCAAGGAGTGTTGGATTTTTATTTGAATTTTGTGGCAGGTCGGGGAAGTCAGGCGACAAGGACGATGGGAAGGCTAATTACACTTTGGACAGCCAGTCTCGTCACCAGTGGACGAGTGAAGGTAATTGGAGATGCCGCTGGGTGGTCGGCATTTCATGTTCGAATATTACAGATGGGCTGCCGACGCTGACGTACACGTGGGTGACGACGGACTACGCCAACTGGGCAGTCCTCATGGATTGCTTAAATAATCAACTCTCGTCCTGCTTTCGTCTTCATATTCTGTCGAGGGAGCGGACGCTGCCACCTGCGACGTTGGAAATGCTGAGGAACGTCGGTGAACAACGCGGATTCTCAAGGGCAAACGGAGTCCTCGTTGACCAAACTTCCTGTTGAGGGGTCGGTTCCTTTGATGGCAAACTATTAAGCGCGTTTCCTTCCGGAGATCCATCCACGTTGAATTAAAATGAATTAAAATGCAGTTCGGAACGACTTTTCATTTGCATTTCAAACTCTTTTGGAGGTTCTCCTTTGGGAGGCGCCACTCTCGAACTTGACTCCCACGGACAACGCGTAAGTCTTGGGAACTTGGAAGCTGAGTGTCCCCCTTCGTCCTTATCGAATGAGTAGGTCGTGTCTGCTGCACTTAATCGGACAAGAGAAGTGCGTAGAGACGGCGGAGTGGATTGTCTGCAGGTCTGCAGATTGTTTATCAGTCTCACTTTCCCCTCACGCGGTGTACGTTGACCTTTGAACTGCAGTCAGCGTCTCTTCGGCTGGAGAAGTTCCATTGGCATCCACTGAATATCCGGAAGGGTCTGTCATGTGGTGGGTGTCGTGGGATTAAATAGTTCTGAGCTGAAATGGGCATGTGTGGAGGTCACTTGAGGTCACGAGGGTCCTGTAATGTTCGATGGCTGGAAGGATTCGGGGAATGGTGTTCAGTGGTTGACAGAGGGCATCGCTGGGAAGTTCGGAAGTCGACTGCTCCGTTAAGTTGACCAAGAGACTTGGCTCTGCTTCAGTTTAATTGGGGAAAGAGTATTCCATTCGTCGAACCGCTTCACGCGCACTTCCAACGCGCGGTGAGGGGGATGAATCCGAGTTGACGGAATCTGTGACATCTGCTGACCTTCTGAACAACCCACGTTGCTTAAGATAGTTCAAGATTTCTGGTACAGACGCTCTCCAGGCTCGAATGTCCTGAAGATGAGTTGAAGATCAGGTGCAGGTATTTCTCCACACAAACCCTAACTCACTTGACCTTTGAACTCTTGTCGTAAGCATCCCTGCGGCTCCTCCTCTGAATGCCCCTCCGGACATCTAAGCGCTCCCCTCTCACGAATACATATCACCGAAAAATGCAGAGCTGGTTATTAGGATGTGATTAACGAAACCCCTGGATTAAGTCTTCAGCTGAGGAACGGCGCTTCATTGCGTGTTTATTTCAGTCACAGAAAATACAGAATTGTGATCAACAGTTCTTTTCAGTATCAATTCACTTACAGCGCATTCCGTAGTTTAATAGTTTGATAGAATCACTGCATCATTTTAGTTTATGGAGCGAGTGGTAGACGAGGAGAGTAGAAAAAACTCCATCTCGCCATATGTTAAAAAAGTGATTCTACTATGGTACTGTCTCATTAAGAATTGTGAATTGTCGTCCAATGACTGACATGTGTCAATGTAATCGTGTGAGTGCCAAAAGTCGGATCATCCGCATCATCACTGTCTTCGTCACTCGCCAAGTTATGTTACATGTCAGTCGAGAGGTCGATCTTTCCCTTAATGTCTAGTCACTGAGTTTTCTTACGTGAACTTAAATAAACAAGGCATTGTACTTTCCAGTTTCTGGTCCTTGGAATTTTGGATCCTGAAGAATTTTGTAAAAGAACGTGGGAAACTCTGGAAAGGTTTTAATGAGGCTCCATAGTGTTTTCCATCTTTTCCAAAAACATCGTCAGCCACTAGATCGGTTCTCATCCAGTTGGATTTATGTTGCTGCTGATCTCGAATGAAATTCATCAGCTGGATGACAAAAGTCCAACTGTACATCCACCACTCAATTTGGAAAGTATTTTCTTTCCTCTTAGCTTCTTCTATTGACGTATCTTTCTCTTTTTGTTGGTCCAGTCCGGCTTTCCAGTCCGGGAGTTCTCGTGGATAACTTTGTGTTGCAGAACTACCTGCGGAATTACAGTTTCCCTTATAAGAACAGAGTGAAAGTTTAATCGTAGAAAGTAGCATAGTACAGAGTTTAATTGGAAAAGTGTGTGGGGGTAAAGGCTCTAAGGGGGACAACATATATACATAGAAAGGGACAACAACGACTATTTACAGGAGGAGAAGAGCGAGGGGAGAAAAAAGAAAACCTAAGGGGTCGAAGGCGGTTCTGGAGGGGGCTGCGGGCCTCGAGGGGGTTGCGGGTCTGGAGGGGGTGGCGGATCCGGACGTTCGGGCTGTTGGGGTCTCCCGGAGATGTGCTCCATGTAGATGCAGCGGGACCACCGGATGACGTCAGTGACGCAGAGCTCCTTCAGGACCTTGGAGTAGGACTTGGCGCAGATCCGGTGGAGGAATACGTCGTTGGCCTTGTCCCATGACCCCAGTGACCCCACGATGAAGGGGATGATTAGGACAGAAGGGTGGCCCGCGGCTAGAAGCGCTTCCTTAACAGAAGCGTATTTGTCCAACTTCTCCTGTCGGGCTTCGATGAGGGCCTGGGGCTTGTTTTCAAATGGACAGGTGACATCAACGATGTAGACTCGCTTGTCCTGATTGTCCTGGAGGACAAGATCCGGCCGCAGATTGAGGTGAGGCACAATGCGGGCATTCTCTGAAAGTATAGAGAAATGCTTCCGCGTCGCGGTTTTAATCCGCTCCACGACGCGGTTATGGCGACCAGTGATGGCCACCATATTAAGGTGACAATGGTTGAGGACATGCGGAAGTGTCTCTCTAGGATAGGGGCACTTACGGCAGTTCTGGGCTCCAACCTGCTCCCTTGTCCAGGCTTTGGCACCGTGCAGCTTGACGAGGTTCAGGCGCGCGCGGTGAATAAACCGCCAATCCGCGAAGGCAAAGTAGCGACCGCTACGGATGAAGCTGTGACTGGCAGGATCGGCTGCTATGCAGTCCATCACTTTCCCTTGATTCGGGAGGGCGCGGAGGCGAGCATCGCGCGCGGTGCGGAGCTTGGACCGCAAGAATGGGAGAATCTTCTTCCGGTGGTGCATCTCCAAGGTCTGGTCACCAATTTTGAGCTTCGGAACCAGCCAGGAGAGAGCAACCGGTGCAGGGGGTGTGGTGAGGTCCTCGCCTCCTTGTGATGGAGGAAGAGGAGGAGGTAGATCCTCGGGCTCAATTGTGCGGGTGAGGAACTCCCACTTGATCCCAAGTTCCTTTAGGCGCGTAGTGGCACACCGCGCTCGAGTCCACACGTTTTCCAGGGCGTTGCTGGTGGTGCGGTATCTGCCGCTCATTGACCCTGTGAGGAACTCCCCGAGTTGCTGGTCAGTAGGGCTAAGGATCCGGAGTCGTCTGCCAACGGTTTGACGGAGGTCCGCTATGGCCAAGTTCCGAACAGTTGGATCTGTAGAGGTAATAAGTTTAAAGGCATTATCTATTAGTGCCATATCTGATTCCTCGGCGAGGATGGGAATCCCACACGACCCCGCGTAGGTGTTCCCGTGGAGGTACTCCTTAGCAGCTTCTCTTGGGAGGTAGAGCGCTGCCTTGATGTAGGGGCGCAGCTTCGTGTCTATCCCCTTCCACTGGGTCTTGGAGTATTGCCCAGTCCGCATGGCAAAATTGGTGGACGAGTAGAAGAACGTCCGCAGCGCGTCGAGGCGTTGCCACGGGGCAAGCAACGACGTCAGAATCTTCTCCGCAATGGTGATTTGCTGCTGGAGGGGAGCGTCCTCGGCAAAGAGTTGGAAGCCCACTGGCTTCCCCAGGAACTTGGACCACTCGTGGTTATCGAGGTGGCGGATGAGGACTCCACCCACACGGATGGGACAGGGGCGCATTCCCCGAGGTGTTCTCCCTGAAAGGTGAAAACAGACACACTTCCCAGGGTTAACCAGAATGGAGAGGCGCGAGGCCTCCCTCTCAATTATGTCGACCTTCCTTTGGAGTGCCTCCGGTGACCGTCCCATTGGGGTGAGGTCATCAGCGTAGGCGAGGTCAGAGTAGTTGACCTGATCCTCCTCCCCTTCAGCAGACCTCTCAAGTATAGGGTTGATGGCGACGTTGAATAGAATGCTGCTGAGGGGATCCCCTTGGTGCACCCCGGAGAGAAGGCGGATGGGATCTGTGAGTCCCTCGTTGGTTGCGACGCAAGTGGTGGCCCCACTGTACATGTCGGTGACGATAGCGGCTAGGGCGTCACCAACTCCGTAGTGACCAAGGGCTTGAGGTAGCGCGGCGTGAGGGATGGAGCCAAAGGCGTCTGTGAGGTCGAGGAAGGCAGCACAGAGGTCTCCGCCGCTGACACGGTTCCTTGCAATCCGCTCCTGGAGCACATAGTTGTGCTCAAAGACTCCATCGAAGGGGAGGAATCCCTTCTGCGAAGGACTGAGAACCTTCTTGGCAACCAGCCAGTCGGTGAGTCGGGACGAGAGCAGGCCCGAGTACAACTTATAAATTGTGCGGGTGATGGCGATCGGCCTGTAGTTGGAAGGCTGCTCCCTGTCACCCTTCTTGTAAATGAGGACCAACCTCGATTGCTTCCAGATGTCTGGGATTCTCTGGAATCTCAGACAAAGATTCATGATAGGGGTTATGATTGTACCTTCCGGGTCCAATTTCAGCCAGTGACGGTAAGAAAGCTGGTCATCCCCAGGTGCAGAGTTCTCGAAGGCGCGGAGGCGCTTTGTGACCTCCTTAGGGGTAACTGGAGGAAGCGGCAGTTCAGACCTCGCCCCTTGATACGGAGTGTAGAACGTCGGGTCGTGGCGTCGCGAAGCACTGCGCCTGGTGAAGTAGCGGTGGAGTGTAGCCTTGGATAGGTGGCATGGAGCAGATTCCTCCTCGGTGATGAGCCGAATTGCCCTCCGTCTGTTCCTCTGGTACAGCTTCTGAATGAAGGTGTGATCCAGCGCCTCCGTCACCTTGGGTGCAGGTGGTGGCGCGTTGTGGTTCCGCAGTTGGATCTTCAGCTCCTGCTGTGCAGTTGAAGTGAGGAGATGAAGGAGTGTCTGGAACTCTGTCCACGTCTCCTCGGTTGGTTCAGCCACCAGAAGCTCATGCAGTCTCCTTCGGTGAGGGTGGAGCGCAGACTGTCCATCCACATCAATGTGGACCAAGAAATATGGGCTCTGAGGAGTCAGCAGCAGTGGCAACAGGCGGAGCGGTGATGACAGGGGCAACTGGAGGTGGAGAGTCAAGGTCGACGAGGTCAACTGCAGCAGCAGGGATCGGAGTGTCTTCGTCTTCTGTGGACGTCTGTGAGGCATCGTGAGACGACTCTGAAGGGGCGTGATGGCGCAGGGCGTATTGGTACGCCGCCTCCGCTTCTGCGTCAGAAAGCAGACGAGGAGGAACAAAGGAATTGTTTCCCTCACCTGAGGAAGAGGATGAGTTGCCACCATCATCTGGTGGTAGAGGATAAGCCCTCCTTCTCCTTGTCCTTGGGACTGAAGGTGGCTTGTGGTCCCCTTCTCTTTCTGCCTCTTCCCTTTCTCTTCTGGGGACAATGACAGCAGGAGAGATAATGGGCAATTGACCCGCTGGTTGTCCTTGTGAAGGTGAGGGAATGGCTGGAGATGATGACGGTGGCGGAGAAGGGATGACCGGAGATGATGACGGCGGCGGAGGGGCAACAACTTGAGATGATGACGGCGGAGGGGGAGGCTGAGACTTGGTGGGATAGAAGACGCGACTCACAAACTGGTTCCCCCGCACTATCCAACTGGAAATACCGGCTCTGGCTGGAGGAGTTTCGGCCGCGACGACAGGCGGAGTGACGGGTGGAGCTGACGGAGGTGCCACGAAGGACTCCTCGTCGTCGGCGTCGCTAGAGAGTCGGCGATCTACTTGAGGCGCAGCACGGTTGGTCGGTCGCGAAGGACCCGGTTGAGGGGTGCGCTGAGACCCTGGTGGTCTTCCTCGGCGAGGCGGATTCGGAGGTGTGGTGTTTCTGGAGGCTGGAGGGTCAGTTGAGACCCGACGACGCACTGGTTGACGTGGGCGAGGAGGGACAAAGTCGTCCATCTCACTCCCATCAGCGTCACTTGGTGTAGGGACAACTGGGGAAGCCGCAACGTCTGCGGGAGGTGGAGGGGCAGGCTGAGACAGTGATTGTCGCGCTGTTCGGGGACGTTGATTGGGAGGTCCCGGAGGTTTGTTGTGGGTCCGCTTGTGGGCCGTGAGAGAGACATTGGAGAACGTGAACACGTCGCACTGGTCGCAATGGTAGCGGCGCGGAGTAAGCTCCGGCGGGAGCATGAGGGCGTCCCCGGTGGTCTGGGTGGCACAGCGATGTTTGTTGGGGCGGTCCGCCAGATGAACGCCACAGCCGTTGCATATATAGAAGTAGGTGAGATCGGGCATGTCGTGGTCAGTTCTGATGTGACGCAGGAGAGATTGTTTGGTGGCGGTCCAATTCTGGGTGACGAAAGCACTTGCGCAGTGCTCGGTGTGCCGCTCAGTGCACAGGAGGATCGGGGGCACTGGAAACCGGATGGTCAGTGACTGGAGAACGCGGGTCGGTTGGAACTCCATGTTGTCTTTGGTATATTTGTGATGGGTTTTGGCCCCCGGAAAAGAGAAAATAAAATTACGTAAAAGTCGAGTTCGACACTTTGATCTTAGCCAAAAGGCCGAGAAGCGATCTCATTACTCTCATTACTCAGCCACAATTAACTCCAAACTAAGCAGAGCAATGGAAATTAAGTTTCTGTAAAATTCGGTGATTTTGAAGTTGTTGTGACTGAAATACGTTTAAAAATATTCGAAACTTGTTTCCTTAATACAGAAATTACGACCAATTTATTATTACAGTTTTTCAAATATATATTTGTCCCATTTTGTCCTAAATTGAAGTTAAAATTTGATCCAAGCACAAACAGCAGTTTTGAAGTTACAGAAATGTCAATATATCTTATTTATAAATTAGTAGCTTCAATTAGAGACTCACAATGACAATTGTGTCTATTTTTTAATGTTTGAAGTACCCAATTGAAAGAACCTTTGCCCATAAATTTCCGAATTCACACGAGAAATCCATTTGCACTGTAAAAGTTCAACAAATTCACCTTTGGGAAACTTGTGACGTGGTTACATTCTGAAAGGTCCACTACGGTTGTTTTCAACAATATCATCATTCAGTTAACCAGATTTGAAAACATCAATTGTTTCATAGATATTCAAGGGTATTTGGGGATCTGAAAAGTTGGGCGTATTAAGAGCAGCGAATGTTTATTCCAAATAAGTGTATTCACCTTTCTGTGTAAGGAAGATGCAGCTCCTGTCCACATATAGTACAAGAAGTGGGCGTGGCGTATAACATTGAGTGAATAGCGGCCATAGAATGGAGAGACAAGGAACAATTCCGTTGGAGTTTGCTACTGGCTTGAATGTTAAACCAAATATTATTCCATGTTCTCCATTAGTTTCTTGGATTACACTGCGGCTTCTTATTTAAGTGAAAGGAAATTATGTTTATTAGACATTCCACAAAATATTTTATTATAAAACAGCAAATCAGGCGTCAAGCTCTTTCGTTTATTCCTAACCTGAAACGCTTACAAAACATCT
>JAQGAB010002240.1:0-12715 GCA_034696565.1 Isotomurus graminis
ATGTGAGGGTACAAGCGGATGTTAAGATTTCGTTTAGTTTGGAATAAGAAGTAAATGGTAATGGTGGTGAAGAGAGTGAAGAAAGTGTGCAGAGGAACATCGTAAAGGACAGGCAGAAGCCAAAGACGGAAATAATGTTACCCACCTGGGAAATGTGGTTGGTTTACTTTCTCCTGCCTTGCTGTACACTTTTCGGTGTATCATGTGCATCGTCCATCTCTACTACTACTACAGCATCTACCATCTCAACTCCTGGAGGGAGGAATCATTTCACCCACCACTTTCACCGGGATTTCCATTATGACAAGGCGACCGAGAATGCCGGGAGTAATAATGAAGGACCGTTCGTCACTCAGTCTACAGGAAGTTCTAGCAACAGTAGATCTCCGTTTAATTACAATGAAATCAGTCGGTCCAAAGGGAGTAAGGAAGACTACTTTCTCCAAGGGCTGATGAGTCAAGAGCGAATTATTAAGGAGCCATCAACTCATATCTCACACTTTGCACATCACAAGGAGAGTAGTAAGGAAGGGATTCCCCGGAGAAAGGGTAGGAATGCGAATAATGAAGGGGGGTACAGTTCTGAAGATGTCCTACTTTCTCCAGGATCTTACAGCTCGTTGCCTCCTGTGACCAGTTATGATAACCTGTTTTCCTATAGTCACTATTCATACTCGTCTAATTTCTACAACTCTGAGAATGAGACTTCAACCGCATTGATGTTCAACGGGTCGAGTCCAGCACCCCCTCCGCCCGAAAAGAAGGCTGAGAACGTCCCTCCAGGGTCGAAGTACTCGTTGTTTCAGACAATCATTATAGCTTGGATAGCCTCGTGTTTGGGACTTCTCACCGTTCTCGGGAATATTCTTGTCATGGTCTCCTTCAAGATTGATAAGCAACTTCAAACGATAAGTAATTACTTCCTGTTCTCCCTCGCTGTGGCTGACTTCCTCATCGGAACAATCGGAATGCCACTCTCAACCGTTTACCTACTCGTTGGACACTGGCCGTTCGGCCCAAGGATTTGTGATGCTTGGTTGGCCATCGACTATCTCACTTCCAATGCTTCCGTGCTCAATCTCTTAATGATCTCTTTTGATCGATACTTCTCTGTTACGAGGCCTCTCACTTATAGGTAAGTCTGGCTGGACACTCTTTCCGTAGTGTCTCAGAACTTTCGAGCATTATTTATGTGTGGGAATTAATTAAGTTAAAAGCTCGTCGAGGAGAGACTGTGTGTGTGAATTTCCTTTTCTCGGTACACAACTTTTGAAGGCAGGGATAACTTTCTCATATGAAAGTGTGGAAAAGAGTAGATTCCATAAGCTACTGGGGAAAGAAAGGGAGAGTGCGAGAACATTTCGCAATTATCTGAAACTAATCCTTTCATCAGACACTTCATTTTACGGCATCATGGGGAAGTTGGAGAGACCTGCGTTCACAGTGGAAATCTAACACTTTACAGAGTGTCAATACAGCTTAGCAGGAAAGTATGGTTATATAAGTGTGTGTTCATATAGATTCTAGTTTTCCACTAGGTTGGGCTGTAGGCTGGAGGCTGGAGAAATAGCTGGTGAAGTGTGATGTGTGATATATAGAAAGATAGAAGATCATCTGTATTGACTTCGCACATACATCCACACACATTCACTTACTTTCACCACCGTTTTTCGAGATTGAATTGAAACTGACAGCCTTTTGAGCTCCCATACCGAAATGGGAAGATGAGTTTTGTTGTAATTGAAATAAATGCGTGATCTTCTGGAGGCATATTATATTCAGTGTTTGATCTTTGATAGTCTATATAGTGTGCTTGATGATGGATCTTTTATTGAAACATTGAAAGGTAGTGGTGCATTAGCAGAGGAAGCTGGAGACAGCTTGAGACTTATCTTTACATTTATCTCATAAAGTAAATCTCTTTTAGGTCTTTGCTGTCGTAAAGACTCAATCAGAAGGGTGACAGTATCAACACATTTCTCATGGTATTGGATATGTGATGAAGGCTTACACTTTTCGTCCTTTCTCCTATCATCGTAATCGTATAGTATGTGTATAGTCTTTCTTTTCCAAGACTTGCATAAGGGAATCCTACTAGGGAGAAAGTGAATAACACGGTATAATGACAGCTCAGAGTGAAGTGATGACGAAACACACGGGAATAAATATTTAAGATAAAGCTGAATGAAAGCTCAGTTAGTGGAACGTGATCAAAGGGAGCCTCTGCGAGTCCTTTTGTTCTTTTTAAGTACTGATGATTTTTCCATTAGGAATAATGTGGAAAGGGAGTGTGGGAAGGACTGCAAGCCTGCATGGAATGGTTATTCCTCTAAACACTCTCTACTGCATGGGTGCTCTGATAAAAGGAGCTTTAATGAACTCTCCTACAGAATTAACATGAGAAAGAGCATGAAATATTGAATATTTAGTGCAAAAAAACACCGAAAATGGAGGAAATGAGGGAAAGTGAGAGAATTCCGTTGTGCTAAATGCAGATAACTTTAATGTGAACGCTGTGTGCAATACCGTTTCCCCGATCTTTCTATTGCTTTTATGGTAGAGAGAGAAAGCGGCTCTAAAACTAAAACCACGTCTTCCATAAATCCCAATGGTACTAAAAAGTACATTTCCTGGATGAAAGTCCCTCTTGTTGACCCCGCATACACTCAAACAATTTCATAGTCTCGATGGTTCAGGAATTTGTAATAAGATTAACATACATATACCGTGTAATCAAAGAGGGAAAAACAAGGTCCCAGCTTTAGTAATCAGGTTGTTTCAGGAAATATTCATGTGAGTAGTGGTTCAATGAATAAAAGCTTTGGGAGGTTGTCTTTGTACTGATGAGAGTACAAACGGGTTCTTCACTGTGAGTTAATATAAAGTAGATTGGTATGAGTTGGTGGTTGTCCCTGAAATAAATTCCACAGAAGATCTCTTCATTACTAAGTTTGTGAAAAAACTAATAATATCACTCGAGGAATGCAGAGAGAGACATGAGGAGCATAATATTGGATATCAGAAATGAAGCATTGACTTCAGGACTTCATCTTTAGTGCTAATATAGATAGAGAGACACATTCTGTGTGTCTGCACTTCTTTCCTTAAAAATGCGATTGAGTGTTCCGTATATGAAAGATGCCTTTGCTGTTCCTACTGATGCATCCAAATCACGATCCACCTGGATCAATTCTATCTCTCCAGATGGGCTTTTTCACAATGAATTCATAGACTATGGACCGACTTTTCCCAGTTAGTTCAAAGTGAAAGAGTTGAAGAGTATTTTTTATCTTGTGAAATTCAAATTACCACTGGACTTGGGGTTTGAGGCTTTCTCTTGAAGAAAGTGATGAGAAGAATATTAAATATCTCTCGACTTTCTCTCACTGTCATGGAAGACTCTGTTGAATACGTAAAAACTCTGACTTTTTATCCATAAGATTTCATGCAATTTCAGTCCCTACTGTTTGTATAAATTATTCTTTAGAAAATTTGCGAGATAAGAAGTCTTTTATTGTCGTAATCCTCAGTAGCTATCAATCTCATCAATCTTCGAATTATTAAGATGAATAGCATGGTTTCTCGCTGCATAAATTAATATTATCTTCTCTGGTAGAATGCACGTAGAAGATGGGTTATAGGATTAAGAGACAAAATTAGTCTATTCATCTCCCAATGTAATCAAAGATAAAAGCTTCGTAAAAATTGGGTTGCTTGAACGTAAAAGATGTACGCTTTAAAAGTTCAAGGCTTCTTATACAAACACTTTAAAAGTTTATACAAAAGTGCCATGCATCTCACACTGTTATTCTGTTTGTGTAGAATATGCATCAACAATTTAAAGAAACTGGTGATGAAATTGTACGGGTTGTTCGTTTGAATCGCATTCAAATGATACGGAGTAATCATAAATGAGAAATCATAGAATATCCTCAGGATCACAAACTCAAGTAGTTTAGTTGAATACCCAAATTCATGTTTTTCTTGGAATGAATAGCCTTGATATTTATGAGGACGCATGTGTTCCTAATTGCCTTATAGTGAAAGTATTTCGCACGTGCTCGACTGCAAGTTCCACCAACTGCCTGTTGGTAGAATAAAAGGAAACTTTTTTCTTAAGTGAAATACATAGTCCAGTATTTATACGTGTCTGGATTGGAAGTACATTTATCTGTTTCATGGAATGAATTGATCTCATCGGTGAACTGTCTTGTGTAAATAAAAAGAAATGAAAGACTCTATAGACACTCTTAGGTGAGTCTCTAAAGACAAGAGTGTGAGACAGAAGGAGAGAGGGGTTTTTATTCATTTGTGCATCATTGTGAAAGGATTTTGTGATCCGAATGATAAATATCCTCGACTTTCATTCTTTCTATTCGCATCAGCACGTTCTGTTTCTGTATATTGGGCTTCAATAAATGATAAAATTAGAAATAAGACACACACACGTAGCCTTCATGAATACTGCTCTAGATAAAGTTACTCCTTTTATCACATGAATTGCCAATCACACTATTCCTTGTCTTTCAAAAGTTTTTTCATCAAGATCATGATAAGAACAATAAAATGTCTATTTATCCTCGGGTTTCTCTTATGGACGTTTCCGAGAGGTTCTCAATGCGATGTGTTCTAGATCCTAGTTAATCTTGAAAAAAACTCAGATGTACTGTGTTCCGTACTCTCTCTGACTTTTCTGTTTCCACTGCTGGGGTTTTTAAAGAAACCCCAGGTTAGGTGTAGGCATTTATACAGAGGAACTCTGGAAGTAAGTGATGCCACGAGGCTGTAGAATTTCCACGCTCACTACATAGTGCTCTTCGGGCATGTGATGAGGGAATCCCATGAAAGTGAAATTATTGTAAAAGACAGGTTTTGGGAAAAAGGTGTAGCTTCACCTCAGAGAGGCATCGTAGTAGAAAGGCCATACATTATGTGAGTATGTGTGAGGCTGGATCTTCAGAGAGTTCCTCCAAGTGACGGGCAGTAGAGTAGTTGGGAGGAATGCTTGTGCTGTAGCCTACAAAGATATTGATTTCTTCACTCGTCTTCATCTTCTCTTTTTCCTTCTTCCGCAAAAAGCCACAACCTCTTTTTAAGTCAAAGGACTTTTCCCTTAAAAATTTCCCAGTAGAAGGATCCTACATTTCCACCACCGCTGCCCGTAACACTACTCCTACTACACATAAGTAAAGAGAAAGGTGAACGTGCCTTTCCCTTTCTCTACCTTCCATTTCGAAGATCCTTCTAGTTTCTTGCTACACCATCACCCAATTCACTCATCCTTATATAAAGAAAAAGTTTTGTAATACGGTCTGTTGGAAGAGTCTTTCAGTTTTATTCTTTCTTATCTTAAGCAGGAAGAGATCCATGGAAAGACGGTAGTGTGTATGTAGTAGTATTGTATGTACTGTGTCTTAACCATAACAAAAGGATTCCTCCGAACATAATGATAGCATTATTACACACATACCTTCAAATCTTATTGCCTTTATCTTCTCACAACCACCAAATGAAATATATACGTACAGATCACTACACACCAAAAGTATGCACACATACATCATCTTCATGCTTTGAGTCCCTCCTTTCTCTTTCCTTGTGCTTTGTGTGTAAACCAGAGATTGCTGAAACCGCAAGAAACTTTTTTACACAAAGTTCTTTACCTAAAAGAGATGATACCGCACTGAAAAACTACTACTAGGAGCTACTAATACTTTTCTGTACAAAGAAAACTCTTCCCTTGCTTTTACTCTGACGGTACTTCCTTTCTGGAGCTTTCCAAGACTTGGTTTCAGTTTACTCGGTTAATTTAGGGACAACGTGAAATCCTATCTGACTAAGCATAATATAACGGATGAGTTATTCAGTACAGAGAGTAAGGATGAATTCGTTCAAGATGGAAATATTTTTGGTAAAAGCTTGAGCCAACCAAAAATTGTTTTTTACAGTAAAAGTTTTGGAGGAGTTGGTAGTTCGGGCTTTGTGTATTTCGGGTAACTTGGGTAGGCTAACAAAAACGACAACCATATGATGATGGTGCTGTTGAAGAGAAAGTTTTTCTTGAAAGTTGCCGTGTGCATTTAATTAACCTCATTTAGACATTTTCTAAACGATATTGAAAGACAGGAACGTCTGGAGGAAAAAGTTATTTGAATGTGAACTCAAGTCTGTGGCAACTGGGGAAAATGCTTTCGATCCTTTTTGTGTTTTCTGGAGGAAAGTGCTGTCACCATGTTTCTCTAAAAAATATTGAACAATTTAGAAACAGAAGAGTGTAGGACAAGACTGGAGGTTGTTTTTAGTTTGAGATATATTAAAAGTTTTCTGGAAAGGACGGAGAGATGCAGGTTGGAATTGTATCCACATCCTATCTAAGGGAACGTGGGAACAACGCTGATGAAGGAAGTTTCTTATTAGCTCAAATATTTACTTAAGGAATTCAGCCACCTGCCCGTAGCCAGCATTTCTATCTCTTTCTCCTCCTTTTAGTCTCTGGAGCCTTTCCAATGCAACAATTGAACGTAGGAGGAGATCAAAAGACGGACAAGGTAGAGCTTCAGGCTATCCTAATCTAACAACATTTGTTATCCTGTTAATAATAGCTTTTGCAAATACACACCTACGACTACGAGTCGGATGTGTGTAGTGTCTTCACAAGACAAATTGAATTCTGACGGTGGGCAGAATCTCTCTGGACAAGTCTCCGGAGGGTACACAAGTTGTTTGACGTAACAGAAGGAGACACACACAAAATGGTGCAAAGGTAGATTGTGTAAGCTTGTGAGATAACTGAATACAAACTTTCCATTTCAGTATTCAGTCTTTAGCAAGCAAACAATGCTGTCAACTGTTAACTTTTAAAAGTAATCAAGACCTGCATGTCGTTAGTATATAGGCATCCTTGCTTGTCAACTAACAGTTTACTGCTAAACTACTAACGATGTCAATAATTCATAAAGCATGTGTACGTAACTAGCAAGACTGCATAATGTGAACGTAACAGAAATGGAAACGTGTGGTAGCAAGGATTCCATTTATTTAATTCAAAATATTTCACATCTTTAAGCAAACTCAACATGAGTCCGCACGAAATAGCCGGAGGGATGTTGGGTGACTTGAATCTAAACGTGAGTTCTAGACTATATAAGGATGAAGGAATTAGAAGTTGCTAAATGATCATGCTCCGGGAGAAACTTTAATTAAAATTAATACACACCAGATGGGTATAATCAAGTGAGTTACCTATTAGAATTATAATTATAGAAAGCTCGAGTCAGAATGAAGCTCATACTCACATACTGTACAAATTACATCTGCAAAGTACCTGGATTACACACGGCACACTGGAAACTTCGAGAATCCCCCTCGTTTGTACGCTTGTAGACTAGCGAAGAATATTATCGCTCATTTCCCCATTAATGTTCGTTATATCGGGAAACCACGATGAGTACAATTATTTCTGAACTTAAAATGCCTTTGTATTTCGTGCTAGAAACTCCAGGAAAATCCAAACATTGCTAACCTTTATCTCCAAGTTATGGCTCATACCATTTGACACGGATCCATGAAATTGTTCTGGAAGCAATAATCTAATTTTACTGCTTGTTCTTCCCCAACCGTCAATTTCGGAATACTTGGCATTCACCATTTTATCTGCCATACAGTACAATATGTCATTCTATGAAAGTTTAGAAACGTGTAAAATGAAGCGTTTCCATCCGAAATTATTTCCAGATACAGTACGAAACTACGAAGTAATCTTCACTGAGAATACACACACTAAGAATATAAATAGAAGAATAGTGTAGTTAAAAATTACGATCGAGTTTACCACACTTCCCCTAGCTGTATAGTGTATAGCTATTTACTTATAAACATGTGACTACTGCGAACATTATTATCCAAGAGTATCTTCCTCGAGGGTTGGAAGTTACTTATATAAAAAACCCATAGCTTTCCAACTTTCATCTCCCTTCGCAGATGAAGCGACAGGCAGAGAGAATAAGTGAACATTTCAAAAAGTTTTGAATGCCGTCAGATAGGATCGTCGTACATATTGGATGTTCAAGTGAGGACTCTTTCGTAAAATAGACGAATTGTCATTTCTTCTGCCAAATCTTACGTGACTGTGTCTGTACTGCATGTGTGGTATCTTATTCAATTCCTCAGGGAATGAATGTGTGTGTGTGCACTTAAAGCTCAAGAACTACTGGCTCATTGTCATAAGTCGAAGAAAAGTATTTTTTACTACTCTACTTTTAGTACAGTTACGTAAAGATTCAATGTTAAACGTTAAACGGTAAAAGTCTTAAAAGTATCAATAAGACAAAGGTATAAAAGTGTGGAGAAAAGAAAAATGGTATTATTAGTAGGCACATCTACTTTAAGTGAAGGTCTCTTACTACCCATACTCCGCATAACTTCTGGATTTTATTGTTGGCTGAAAAGATAAAAGCAACTCGTTCATAAGACTACCTTTCCTGTTTTAACAATTTTTGGGTGAATTGGCAATGGAGGAGGAGAAAAGTGAGGCAGTTTTCAATGTCTTCGATTCCTTTTTAGGGAAAGTGTATGAGAGGGAGAAAGGTGAATCGTTGTTGGATGCTAAGCCAATCTTTTATATTGCTTTCCCTGTGTGTGTATGTGAGCTTTTAGTATTAGACTCCGTAGATCTCTTCGGTGGTCGTAAAACGAACAACGTCAGACTACAACTTCCACATCATCTCTTCCGAATGAGTTCAAATCTTGTGATTTCCATTTTCATTTTACTCCCAGACGTTTCACATGCTCTACTGGAATTTCTCTACTTTACAGTTTCATTCAAGTTAGGAGTTCAGAGTCAATTCCCACTGGGACTGACAATCGGGTTCAAACCTTGGAAATTATTTCTCATTCAACGGATCGTCTCGAATTACACGGAATATGCGAAATATTTTGTTAATTGCTTTATCTGTTGACTAATCGAGTGTTCCTAGCTACATCCAAATCAATTAACAATGCACATGTACTCTAAATAAGTCTTCTCTCTGAGCAAGTAATCCGTAATAAATATCCAATTAAGTTGATGAAGAACTTTGAAATATACAGCCAATTAGTACAACTTATAATCGCTCTACTACCTTTAAGAGTCTAGAATAAAAATTTTGATTAGTTCCCATTAAAAACCTTGATTGTTGAACAAGAACTTAATGTCTGGTATAAAGAGTATTTGATTGCCTCAATAATCATTTTATGAGAATACATATAAATTGCTATTTCCCATACGAACAAGAAAGTTCACGTGTAGGTAGTTCCAAGGTTTCTAGTGAGTCGTATCCAATAGATCCTAATGGTCTCAGATTCCTTATTACATACTCAATCTACGAAGTACGAATGAAGACACAAAAGCTCATCCAATGTTGTCGGTTAGCGATTAAAAACCCTATCTCCCCACAGGGATTTTTGGGCAACGGGTAACCTCTCCCGTCTTTATATTGTACATTTCAAATCCACCTTGAAAACTTTTTCTTATCCGAAAGAGTAATTACAAAAGTTTTGTACATCTCCATTTCTCCCTTTCGCTACGATATCCAACAAGGTAATTGAGACACATGAATCAGAATATTTGCATGGTTGAATAGATTTCTCCTTCGTCTGAGTGTGTGTAGGCATCTGTTCTAGTAAAACTTTTTCCGGGTCTCTCTCTTCGTATTCGGGAACTTAATTTTTCGAAAGTTGAAAGTAATCCCATTACCGTTGTCAATTACGACATCATCATCCTTGACTTCTAAATGATCTTCTCCAGTGCTAATGATTTCTTATCTGTGATGATACGAATAAAATTTCCAGGGCCAAGAGAACAACGAAACGAGCTGCACTGATGATATCCTCCGCGTGGTTTATGAGTCTCCTGTTGTGGCCGCCGTGGATTTACGCGTGGCCGTATCTCGAAGGAAAGAGGACAGTTCCAGAGTACAAATGTTACATTCAGTTCATCGAAACAAATCATTACATCACGTTTGGCACCGCCATTGCTGCTTTCTATATACCTGTCTCTATCATGCTCATCCTGTACTATAGGATTTATATGGAGACCGAAAAGAGACAGAGGGATTTGTCTCAACTTCAAGCTGGAAAGAAAGACTCCAGCCGCCGATCCAATTCCAGGTTTGATTCTTTCTTATTTCACAACTCATTTACTCCCATTTAGTTAGGTAGAGTCGTCTCATCTCTCACATGCTTGTTTCTTCCGGTGTCTGCATTCACAATTGCTGGCTTCATCATTAATTCCAATTAGGCTCCTGAGAGTAAACCCTACTGTCTAAGCATCAAAGAGTGTCATGAATGAATGCACAAAGTTAACTAATTTTATGCAAGGGTACGACACAGACTTCACATATGGTTCAATGCGCTTTTACTTTATTTCAGTATATAGTCAAAATTTCATTCCATCTTTCCTCGAAATTCTGTTTGACATTTTAGTGAATGCGAAATATGAAATTGTAATAAAGTGAGCTATGTAATTAAAAATTTCCGTAAATCGATATTCCCCTTTCACGCCATCAATACATAATTGTGTAAGCTGATATTACGAGAAATGAATAAAATCCTTTGTTCGATCTATTAACATTTAAGCAACAGATAAGCCTAAGCTACATCTGAAATCGTCAAAAGATATGTGCAAAAGAATGTGAGCCAAAGAAAACAGCCTGAAGGCTCAGTAAGCACGGAACAAAATAAAATCCAATCTCTCGAGAGAAAGGAAACTGTGTACAATAAAGAGACATCAGTTAGGAAACAAATTCATTCTAGTTTACATTCCAGGAAACATGGATTCAATAAGAGACGAACGAAACTAATCTTTTGTTGTTGGAGTAAGGGAAGTGTGATTATATTATGAGTTCTTGTGTAACATAGAATGTTTTGGGAAATGTATCTGCATAAATCTTTCGTGTACGAATCATTTCCCGTGTCCTTGGATTTTCTCCAGAGAAAGTCCATAGAGTGTTGAGAGAGTTGAGCTTACATTGCATTCTTCTGATAAGAAGAATCATGGTTCTTCGTGTTCACCCGAGTGTGACAAAATAGCTCACAAACGGGAACACTAACTGGTTTTCTGGCATACAGAGAGCAAGGCAACTGGTTGAGCAATATAAATCTCATATGGAGTAATAATATATATTTATAGGGAAAATATATTTTAAAAACTGGGAAACTCCAACAGACTGGCAAACGGGAAAATGTGAGAATACGTGGATGACCATTTATAGTTTCTACACTCATACAATTCCTTTCGGAGAAAAATTCCATTAGTTAGAAAGGAGAGAAAGCGTACAATAATTATTTCAACACCTCACCTCCTTTTTCATTCATCTAGGATCTAAACTTCTAAACTGGATTCTGGTGCTGGCAGTGCGGTTCATGAGTGGAAATAACTGCTTTATCACCTCCGCGTAGCAAACTCCAATCTAATAAAATTTCCTTTTATTTCCTCTTTCCTCCACACGACGAGTGCAGTGTTAAATATCTAACAGAACTAGCAACGAGAGTGGATTTAGTAGAAGCATAGCGGAGATTTAATACAAGACCAGGGAGGGTTCTATCGGAAATCATAAAAAAGCCTGTGCTTTCTGTTCAAGCTTACGGGAATTACATTAGAGTATGTATATAAGAGGAAATCTTCTCAATCAAATTTCTGGAAAATCATGCAATCCTTTCCATTATTCAGTGTGATATAATAATGGTTTTGGCAAAGTTGATCATGATGATGATGATCGGCAGATACCTTTCCACTCAACATATACCAGCGTTCGTATCTGTGAGAGTCAAGTCCCTGTGGGTTTCCTATAAATTCCTCAACTAGAGTCAAGAGTCTTCTTATTGAGTATGCATATATACTTTGGTGTAACTTGTATAATGCAATTTATCTTGGATGGAATAGCACAGCCATAAAAACCACCTCGTAAACGGAAACCTTTTAAAATGATGAAAGTAAATGAAATGAATCTAAGGATGTGGAATAAGAACTTGAGCTAATACAAAGTGTAGGGAGATTGTAAGTGGAGTGTGGTTGGCGCAGCAGTTGAGACTTTATATAGTTCACTATTGTAGTTGTAATACTAGCAGTGGATCTACAATCTGTGTGAAATGCACTTATATAGACGATGATAACACACTACTGCACATTTGAAGATCTCCTTTCCCGTGTACAAGGGCGAACATAACTTTCACCATTCCTGCAATTTAATCTCCCTTTTAGGTACACACTGTGGAATCGAGTACAATGCCTCCTACTCGTTCTTCCAAACTGTACAAACTTTTTCTCCTGTGTTCATTCCTTCATGCATAAGATTGTATCGTGTATTATTTCACAAGACTCCTTCTGAATCTCTTCACATCCAACCTAAACAAACACACATACTCTCAACAATACAAACTTTAAATTGATAAAAGGACATTCAGTTAGACTCTTGAAAGACCACTTAGGAACAAGACTCCACACACATTCTGTTTCATTTTATTATGACGACATCATGAGGATACGGAGAAAGCGGTGGAGACAAGAGATTCGATTACATACTCTGCGTGTGTATATAAATATACTTTGTGTATGTATAAGAAATGAAAGGTAGTTTAGCTATTAGAAGGTTTCTTATTCTAACAGAACTCTCCCTGTGAGTACTCGCTGGCCCCAAGGAAGAAAGACTAAGTTACCTTCAAAAGGAATATACATAGT
>JAQGAB010002241.1:0-12714 GCA_034696565.1 Isotomurus graminis
CGCCCGCACCACTCCATCCCCGTTCGACGCCTCCACCTTCACCACAGGGGCAGCAGGCTGCGGCACAGGGGCAGGAGGCTGCGGCACAGGCGGCCTCACAGGACCACCAGAAGGCTTCTTTACTTCCGGTTGCACCAAAGGGTGTGGTCGAGGCTGCTGCTGCAGTTGTTGTTGTTGCTGCTGCTGCTGCTGCTGAGGAGGCGGCGGCTGCTTGTAGAAGGGCGGTGGGACGACAGGTTTTGCAGGAGGGTGGGGAGGAGGGGGCTTCACTCCGCCATACTTGGAAGCGTCAGTCTTCATGCTCGTGTGGTTGACTCCCGCACGATTGTCTGGAAGGACGATAGAAATGATTAGAAACGTTAAGAAGTGAAGAGAGGGAGGTGGATGGCGTACCTTGAGGCTTGGGAGGCGGGAGAGCGTTGGGAGCCGAGTGAGGACGGTTCTGCGCCGTCATTCCTCCGCTGCTACTCCGGCCTTGCTGAGGAGGTCCCTGCTGCTGCTGCTGATACTGCAATGCACAGTCAAGAGTGGCGTGAGGTGAGGAGGGGACACAGAGATATAGGGGCAGTGGTAGTAGTACGCACCTTGAACAAATCCTTGGCGGGAGCGAGTCGGTTGGGGTCGGGAGGAGGGACCTTTGGAGGAACTCCAGCAGCAGCGGCCAGCGGCGCCACCATCATTCCAGTGGGGTAGGCACGAGCGTTGACAGGAGGCGGCGGTCCGACATGCGGCTGCGGAGGCTTGGACGACGGTGGCTTGCCTGGGTACGACGGAGGGGGTCCCTTCATCTGAGGAGCACTGCTTGGACGTCCGTACGGCGGGGGCTGTCGGTGCTGCTGGTCCTTCGGAGGCACTCCATGTGGAGGGGGAGGACCCTTCACCGGCGGAGGCTTCATCGAACCATGTGGAGGCACCCCACCCACCTTCGGCGGCGGTTGTTGTTGTTGGCCATGCGGAGGCGGAGGTGGCTTCATTCCCCCTTTGAGCACCATCTCCCCCGGCTTCCCCACGCGCTGCCTGCAACACATGAAAATAATGAAAAACCAACCTCAGAACCTCCCCGCGCACAACCGGAGTGGACTTACCGCTTTGGAGAAGGAGAGCGGGAGTGAGAGCGCGGCTGAGCATGAGGCGGCCCTGATTCAGGCAAAGTCAGTCCGGCGAGGGCAGGGACGTTGAGCAGTTTCCCTCCCTCGGGCCCTCCACTCGCGTTCAGCGAAATTATCTTCCGCTTCAGCCGCGACGGGGACTTGTTGAAGATCGCCAAGAACTCTGACGTCATCGCCTCCAGCTGCTCTGCCGTGCAGTTGTCGTCGACATACTTCCACCAGTCCTTCCCCTCCTTCGACCGAGGAATCTACCCAACCCACTCAACTCTGTCAATCCACCCACAACCCACCCTGCCTTCCTCCTTCACTCACCTCCCACGACGACCACTTGCACGCCAAATGGATGCACACACACGCAACCAGCGTCGGTCGGTACTGCAGGCACATCGTCGTCAAGTGGAGACTGCAACACACACACCGTCAGTCACCTCTCCATTCCCTCCGTCCAATTTAACTCTCACTCACCTGTTCGTCGCCATGAAGTACGACGTCTGCGCCAAGTCCTTCGACGCCCGAACCAGTTGACAACACTTGACGACATGCGTGTGTGGATGGTCTATCGCCACGTCAAACCCCAACGTCTGCAGCAGAATGTTCTCGTTCATCACCAACTCCGCCGACTGCTCCCGATACGCCTACCACAAACCGTCACGTCAAATAAAGAAACGCTTGTTGGGAGGTTGACGTTGGCGAAAGGCCTCACCTCGGAGTTGGGGTCGATGGCAGGAAGGTCCCTGTGGAGACAGTAGTGCGAGACTTTGATGACGTGGTCGAGTTTCCTGGGCTGCTCCTCCACTTTGGCGGCGAGGAAGATGGAGGCGGTGGAGACGGCGTTGCGGTGAAAGTGTGTGAAGGAGTGGTACATGTAGAAGCGATGCATGTACACGATTGCCGTGTTGATGCACAGCTGATTCACCTGCAGCCGTTGTCCAATGTCTTGGATAAAGTTCGCCGCTTGTTGTCGGTACGCCAGCTCCTTGTCTGCGTCAACTCCGGCTTTCCGCGACGGCGAATTCTCAACACGCACCTTCTCGAAGAACCAGCGGTTAGGGTCGTGTGAGTTGACTTGCGAATCTTCCACCACTGCCGTCGCCGCCACCACCTCATCCCCCGGCAATACTAATCCTACCGTCAACGACGACGAAGAACTTGGCCCTGACATCGTCCCTCCTTCCCTCCTCTACTGCAACACACAACAACACTTCAAATCCCCCGCTCTCCGCTCAACTCCCCACCCACGTCAACTACGACCTCACCCCCTTCCACCCCCTTCCACCCCCACCAATTAAAACCTTTGACACATCCCCAATATTAAAACTAACGGCCACACAAAAACTTACAGTCATAAGGCGATGCAGAGAATTGACGTCCGGCGAGGCGGCGGAAGTTGTTGTTGTCGTCGTCGCTCCACCTCCTCTCACCCCCCACCACACCCACACACCTCCGCCCTGACCTATTCTCCTCCTCCCCCAACACAAACTCACTGTTTGTCAAACTCAACGTTGTTGATGTTGTCGTTTGCCGCACAAACAAAAACACAGGGAAGAGAGTGAAAGGTGGAATCGCAGAGGTCACGAAGGGTCACACACTTGGATGCAAACAGGAGAATAATTAACAAATGACGAGCGACATGTCGACTTGTCGACAGAATAAAAAGAATGTCTAGTGAGAATTTCGGACGTGTGACGAGCAAAGAGGCGAACAGGTGACGACTGCGGATGAGAACGAGAGGGCGCCCCGCACTTCCCCGCCACTTTCCATTCAAATCTCAATTCCTACACACTCTCTCTCTCTCTCGCTTTGTTTTTCAAAACAATCACACTTCAAACACACGACATGGACAACATGATGACAGGTAAGCACGCCAACGTTATCAACCACCTCACTAATCACTTATCATCCTCCTCTCTCTCTCTTACAGATGAAGTCATCAAGCGACGGCTCCTTATTGACGGTGACGGCATGGGAGACGATCGACGCTTTCTTACGCTCATGAAGCTCTACTCTGAACTCTGCTACGATAAGGACACTCCTGGGTAAGTCTACATCTCCACATTATTCCTCTTGTTCCTCACGTCACAAGTGTTTGGTGTGTTTAGCGAAGAAACGGCGAGAAAACTCCAAGAACAGGCACGACAAGCACGAGCAGCGTCAGGAAGGACGGCAAAAGCCCTTCTTACAACGGGGGAGGGGACACACAGACTTAAAAGTATGCACAAGGAAGTCATTGAGGAGATTGGAAACATACGAGAGTCAATTAAAGAAGGGAATTCAGCTCTGGAGGAAGTTTTGAAACTGAGAAAACAAGGAATGGAGTACGACGCCCTTGGGAAACTCATTCTAACCAAACCTGACCGGAAGGCGAGTGTGGCGCAGTTTAAAAAGTTGGAAGAGGAAATGAAGGAAAACCAAGTAAGTTAACGTTCAAACACGTGGTTTCTCACTATTGAGGCCTTAATACTCACGTCTGTCAAAACAACAGGACCAACTGAAAAAGCTGGATTGCAGTCTGGAGAAGCGTAAGAAGCACATCGAGGCGCTGTCATGGGGGATGGAGGTGCTAAAGAAGCTTCTGGAGGAAGGAGATGACATGGGGGAGGAGGAGGCGGTGGAGGAGGAGGAGGAGACGACAAAGACTGTTGAAGGGGTGATGGAGGTCGAGGATGAGACGGGAGTGGGTCTCGTAGAAAAGGAGACCGTCGTCGAAGTCCCTCATCCCCCACCACCAACCACAACCCCCGCTGACAAGGAAAAGTACGAAGATCTATCAGAGAGCGATGGGGAGCAATAGAAGATCACATTTTGTATTTAATTGTACACTCCTGCATTAATAAAGCAGCTACACCTGCGGCACCACTTTTGCCTAATTTGCATTCCCCTACGTGTCTCCTCTCCACTCAGCCTAATCAATCCACAGTCGAGTCACAAGAACAGATTTCTCCCCACCTCATCCAACAACAACACCACCAGCAGCCCCAGCCGTCACAGGTCAACCACAGAAAACTGTAACGGAAGTCCACTCGCTGACCACTCGACTCCCAGCCTCACTCCAGTTGACTTCCCAAAACGGGGCAACCTGACACAACCCTCCTTCACACAATGAAGTCCAACAAGACTTCCGTCACGCAATTCCTACGCGAAAACCTCCTCGCCCTTCTCACCGTCGGCGGGGTCCTTGCAGGGACTGCCCTTGGATTCGGACTCAGGGCTCGCGACGACCCATGGAGCCAACGAGAGGTCATGTACGTCAAGTACATCGGTGACCTGTTCCTCCGGATGCTTAAGGCCCTCATCCTCCCACTCATCGTCTCCTCCCTCGTCGCTGCCATCGGGTCCCTTGACCTCTCCCTCTCTAAGAAGATCGGCATCAGGGCCATCGTCTACTACATGTCCACTACCGTCTGTGCTGTCATCCTCGGAATCATCCTTGTCACCACAATCAGACCTGGATACTCCCAAGAAAAACCCGAGGGGGTGGAGGTCAAAGGTCGCTCTAGAGAAACTACCACTCCTGATACTCTCATGGACCTCCTCAGGTACATTTCAGACCATTACCACTCCTCCTACTCCCCTAATTGCCTTTCTAATTAGCGATGGGGCAAGTTGAGAAACCTAATCTTTATTGCCTCTATTATTACAGAAACATGTTTCCACCCAATCTCATAGAAGCCACAATTAAGACGGTTAGTGATAAGCCTTTCTGATAACTCCTCATTAATCTCCCAATTAGAACTGACTCATCATCAGGTTTGGTTGCCCTTCACAATTCCGTGAATTCCTTTATTCGTACATTTCGCAGTATTCCTGTATTCGCACATTTCGCAGTAATCCACAGAACAACTCTCCCTTTCCATTTTCCAAGTTGTTGCTCCCTATTTGCTTTCGTTGTTTATAAATGGCTGCGTCATTAATAATAATAATTGTTCATTCACATTCTGGCCCGGAACTCTCAATTCAAATACACACAACATATGCAAAGACTCCAATTCACTCTGCTGTGATTCATAGTCACTTTTATTCGTACACCACCTCATGACAATGTATGTTGACCTTGGCCTTTTTTATTCCGCAGTACCAGACCAACATCATCCCTCCGGAGAATCAAACCATTGCAGCTGCGAGTAAGAAGCGTGTCCAATCCAACTGACCTTCAGCGTCCTCCTCTTCTCATTGTCTCTTTTTTGCAGCTGACAAGACAGAGTGGCGAATCGAGGGCGGATTCTCCGATGGAACCAACATCCTCGGGCTCGTCGTATTCGCCGTTGTCATGGGCGTCGCCCTCGGTCTCCTCAAGGAAAAGGGAAAGCCTCTCCTGGACGTCTTCGTCGCACTCTCTGAGGTCATGATGGTCATCACTGGATGGGTCATCTGGCTCTCCCCCATCGGCGTCACCTTCCTCATCGCTGCCCAACTCATCGAGGAGAAGGACATTGGGGCCAAATTCAAGGCCCTCGGACTCTACTTTGGAACTGTGATGGCTGGACTTGTCATCCACGGCCTCGTCATCCTCCCAACCGTCTTTGCTCTCTTCACTCGAACACTTCCATTCAAGTTCCTCGCCAACATGGCACAAGCCATCTTCACTGCCTTCGGAACTTCCTCCTCCTCCGCAACTCTCCCCGTCACCATCGAATGTCTCGAGCAGAAAAACAAAGTCGACCCTCGCGTCTCCAGATTCATTCTCCCCATCGGAGCCACCATCAACATGGACGGCACGGCGCTGTATGAAGCCGTCGCTGCCATCTGGATCGCTCAGATGCACGGAACCTCTCTCGACTTTGGCAAAATCATTGGAATCAGCATCACGTCCACTGCCGCTGCAATCGGAGCCGCAGGAATCCCACAAGCAGGTCTTGTCACAATGGTCATGGTACTCAACACTATCGGACTTCCTGCCGAATACGTCTCCTATGTCGTCCCTGTCGACTGGCTCCTGTAAGTCACTTTAACTGTCTGTGTGTGTGTTCCCTACAACTCATCTTAACTGTGTGTGTGACAGAGATCGATTCCGAACAATGATCAACGTCCTGGGAGACGCCATCGGAGCAGGGATCGTGAATCATCTGAGTAAAGGAGACTTGGCAGCCCTTGAAGGGGATGAGACTCCAAGTGAAGTGAGCACAGAGGCGAAGAGCACAACTACCGACGCTCCGTAACCAAAGAAAGAATCTTGTCACTGTTACTTACCAATCTCGAGTTTATTATAAAAATGAATAAATTATTTGTTTGAGAGAGAGAGATACATCTTCTGGTTCTGGACGCGCTTGAGCGGATTTATCTTCTTGAGAATGTGTGCAATCACGTTGACCATGTCTTGACTCGAAATCTTGGTCTTCTTCGACTTGAACTTGTGGAGCAACTCAGTCACAGTCATCGGCTTACGCAACAAGTACCGCCGCACAGCCTCCTCAGTTATCCCCTCCCCCCTACAAACACCAACACGCCTTATTTACTATCTCCTTCTTTCTAAATCATTCTTTAGGTTCACTTACGCCGCGGACTGGAGGAGAGTAGACGACACTTCCACCTTTGGCTTCTTTGACGAGTGGCCAGTCAAGCTACTCAAGTCATGAGACGCCTTCCGCTTGTTCGATGAAGACGTCGAAGGCCCATCCACGTCAGATGGAGTCCCGTCACGCGAGTTCCCACCCTCTTTCCCCTCAACTGCATCCAACATCTTCCCCAACCCGCCCTCTCCCTCCACGTCATCCATCTTCCCATCATCCTCGTCGTCCGACAAGTTCTCCGCGTCTCCTTTCCCGCCGCTCCCACTCCCTCCTCCGCCCCCTTCCTTCTTCTCGCCCTTCTTCTTCTTTTTTTTCTTCTTCTTCTTGTTGCTCTCTCCAGCGGCAGAGGGGCCGTCCCCGTCCTTCTTCCCCTCCCCCTCCTCCTCCCCATCCTCATTCTCCTCCTTCTCCTCCTTCTTCTTCTCCCCCTCCTCCTCAGAATCGGAGCCAGACTCCAACAAGTGACGCAAGGCCTGCTCCTGGTCCACCCCCTGGATGTCCCCCTTCTTCTCCTTCTCCCCCTCCGACTCCGTCCTACAACCAACCCATATCAATCTACGCCCTACAACCCTTCCAAGCGCCGTCCTTACTCTGAGGTATCCGAGATGTAGTCCAACTCCCGCCCTTCCTCATCTCCGTCATCAGAATCCTCCAGCCCTTCGTCATCCTCGTCCTTCTTCTTCTTCCCCTTCTTCCCCGCTTTGCTCTTCGCCGCCTTCTTCTTCTTCTTCGCATCTTCGTCCTCATCCTCGTCCTCAGACAACTCATCCTCGTCACTCTCAACCCAATCGTCCATCTCACTCATCTTCAAGTCAGAGTCAGCTGCAACAACCAAAACACATCAGCACCCCCCATTTCTCCCTCCATTATTATTATTTATTATTCCCCACCGTTCTTCTTGCCCCCCTTATTCCGTCCCTTCGGCTTATCCACTTGATCATCCCCGTCATCCTCATTCTTCATCCGCTTCCGCACCATCACCGAGAAGTAGTTCATTATCTTATTCCGCCGCCCAAACTCCTGCTCAGCCTCCTCAGACGTGAGGCTCTTGTAACGCTGGATTGGCGTAAAGTTGTACCACTGCTGGACAGGAAACACTTCGAAGGCTCCGTCCGGTGCCTGCGTGAAGATAAAGTACGAAGCGTTCTCCGACACGCCCCCTTCCCGCACCCCTTTGTACCTACGCACACACAACCATCAGCCCTCCCACTCCTCACTTTCAGTCACTCCCCACTCACTTTCTGTTGATCTTATCTCCCAGCTTCAACACCCACGGCTGGTCGTCCGGGTTGTACTTTTTCCTGTTCAGCCCGTACTTCCGTCGCCGCGCTTCCTCTCGCGCCTCACGTCCATACTCCGAACCCGCACCGAACCTACCAATAAATACGCATTAACAATTCCAGTTTGATGAAACCAAATGGCCGTCAAAACTTACTTGGGCATCTCCTCGTCCGGCGTGGTGAAGGTGGTCGGCTTGTGGAGCCTCGAGTTGTCCTCTCGCCCCATTTTGACAGAAGTCCACTTGCTCGGGTCCACCCCCAGCGCCCCGTTGAACCGCATTATCGAAATCGGCTTCACATTCGTCCTTCAAACAACATCATCGTCAGCCTTTCCTCACTTCAACCTTACGACGCCACTTACTTGGGGACCCGCAGAGAATACTCCTGGACCAGAACCGGATCCGCAGCATCCGCAGCAGCCGCCGCCGCCGCAGCAGCCTTATTCGCCGCACTTCCACTCCCCCCTGCAATCGGCCCTCTTTCCAAAGCTGCCGCCGCCGACGCCGCCTTCTGGCTCTCACTCACCGCCGTGCTCGGCACGCGCATCGGCTTCGTCGGAATCTTACACTCCGCCATCACTTTGTTCTACAATACAAGAATATTAGAATTCCTTCTACCCCACCCCCTCCGAAAGCCGCACCCCCAAGCAAAGCAACCACAACAACACACTAACTTTGAACATTTCGCTCGCTTCCCTTCCAGCACCTCCGCCTCCAGGTTAATTAACACACACACCACCCAAATTTAATTCCCCTTAAGTATTGAAGGTGGAACCCCGCCCACACTTACCTCCCACTCACCACAACTAACCTCAATGACCTCAGCACAATAACAACTCAGCTGATAACCTCTTCTTCGTCCTCGGGAGACGAAGTGATGAGCCACTGAAAAGCAGAGCGACAGCAAAGGCAGTTTGAATTTGGCGGGCGAAAGACGAGGGAGTCTCAAGGTGCCCCTTGTCTCCTCCTTCTCCTCACTCACTCACTCGATCTTCGCCACTCGCTCCCGAGGGCTCGGACAGTGAGGACCTCGCTTATCTTCTTCTTCTCTTCCTCTGATAACCTCTGACCCCAGTGACCCCATATAATCATACTCCTCCTTATCTAGTCTCTTCGCTCGTTTTAGTCAACCTACACACAACCAGTGTGTATTTTAATACTCTTACGCAACTACACTCATTTCAACGTAGCAATAATGGAAGCAATCAAGTGAAAATTCAATCATCATCATCGTCGTCATTCATTGTGGATAAGTGGGGAAGATAAGGACTTATCTTAATCGTCACGTGAGGTAAGAGAGGAGGTTTGTAGTTTTGTTGTACTGACATAGTGACTGATTGTTGCGTAACAAAATGAGGTGGTGAGGTGCCAAAAGTAGGGAAGACTTATCATCTGATCTCTCCTCGCTTATCGACCCTCCAGTTCACTCGTCTGTGTCGAGAGGAAGTTTGAAGGCCGTTTTCGCTTCACCTCACTTCTTCCTTCCTTCCTGGAACCCTCCAACCACAACTTGACCCGTTGACCCATTCTTCACGTCTCTTTTTATCAAAAGTAGGAAGGACAGTCAGTTGGACAATCAGAGACACTTTCCCTTCTCACGTACAAGCGACAAAAAAGGACAATTAGTTGAGACCCCCTTCCCTCCTCCTCCTTCAGCCACAAGAAATCCCGTAGCAATTTCGAAATGTCCTTCCGCTTGTATAAATGAGGCTGAGGTCACTGCGAAAGACCCCGAAGAAGATCCGGGCGAAGGTCGCAGTCTCAGAATTGACTCCTCTCCTGACCTCTTCAGACTTATTGACATCCTTCTACCGACCTTTGTTGTTTGTTTGGCATTCCTCCACACTCCACAGTCAAGAGTGTCTAATAATATTGCAGGAGATGAAACGTCGGGTGTAAGATGGCGGGGAAGATGTTGGGCCCCATGTCGCGCTTCTGCGACTACTTTGTAACTTGTGGTCTCGACTACAACTCGGGACTCGAGGCCCTTCCCACTTACGAAATCGACGGGAGCAGTAAGTGTGAACACGCACTCTTTGACTCTCTTTGTTGTTGAAAGTAGTCCCTGTCGAATCTCGTCACTCTCCACTGACGCTCCCAGCCATGCGTGACGCCACTCTAAGCATAGAAAGTTGAAAGTAGTCCTCGTCTCCTAAGGTCATCCCTTGCATAAGCGTCACGCGCCACAGACTCTCACACGCTCCACCGCCCCCACTTCCTCATTCACAGAGACTTGCACAACAACGGACCTCCAGACAGATCCGCTGGAAATTACTCGTCCCTCTTCATTTCCTCATCCTTTTTTCTTGAGCAACTCTGCCTACAAAAACATTAAGATTGCTCAACCACTTGAGATGCAGGAGCCACCTACTTTCCTATGCTAATTCCAAATATTTCGCAACTCTTGTGGTTTGTTTTGCAGGCGAGACCTCGACATCCACACCCCTGGAGAGATCCTACAAACCAAAGATTTTGGCTCACTACCCTGAAAACGTCCCCTGGAACCCTTTCGACCAGGATGCAGTCCGCAACGTAAGATACCATTGCGTCAACTCTGTGGAGCAGGAAATATGCTCAAGTGTTGTGTTGTTACAGTTGTGTCTCCCTGATGGACTCCTCTTCCGAACACAGAAGCACACTCTCGAGCCTTGCTTCCATCCCTTTGTCATCACACGCGAAAACGGATCCAGATCCTTCGGATTCTCTTACGTCTTCTTTGAGGAAGTCGACTCACTTCACGTGTCACAAGCCATCCAGACCCTTCAGGTCCTTTTTCCTCCCCACACACTCACTCACTTCCTCATGAATGTACTTTAATTCTGTTGTTGTGTAGGCAATGCATCTGACGGAACTCTCGAGCGCCAAGAACTACTCACAGAAACGCGCTCATCAGAACCGAAATATTCGGAATGCACAAGCTCACATGCAACAGCAGAGAGGTCCGCGAGCCCAATACTTGTCCTCCTGCGACGGCAACAACACGCGCTCCCTCCCACGTCACTTCAAACTCGCTGCTCACAAGCAGCAGTCCATTCTAACGCAGAGTTTCTACGACGCGTCCAAGGACACTCTCTACGTCACGAAAGCCGTGTCACTCATCTCCCCTCTCCCGTATGTCCAAGCGGCCCAGCACTTCCTCACCGGCCTCTTTCGCCACTGGAGAACTACCGCCGACGAAGGACTCAGTCTTGAGAGTTGTGTGTACCACTTGCTCTACTTCGTCCCCCTCCCGCCCCCCGGAAGGTCAGTCTCCCTCGCGTACTTCGGACAGACCGTGACCTGTCCGCGACCCAAGGCGTCTGAACTCCCCCTCTTCGACTACTTCCTCTCGGATCTCTTTCGTCTCCTGGACCTCGACTCCTTCCTCCAGCTCTTCACCTGCGTCCTCCTCGAAAACCAAGTCCTCCTCTACTCAAAAGGTAGCCATCAACCATAACACGACTATATAGTCTATACATGTAGCCTATAACTATATTAATGGACTGTAGATCTGTATCGACTGATGGTGGTGGCGGAGGGTGTGACGGCTCTGCTCTTCCCCTTCATGTGGCAACACGTCTACGTCCCCATCCTCCCCTCAACACTCCACCACTTCCTCGACGCCCCCGTCCCATTCATCATGGGCCTCCACGCCGTCACCGACTCCAAGGAAAACATTCCTTGCGAAGCCAACCTCTGCTTCGTTGACATTGATAACAACAAAGTCTCCGTCCCTGAGGACCTCCCCACTTTCCCCCACCGCGCAGAACTCATCGACGAACTCTCTCAAGTCCTCAAGAAGTACGACATCCCCTTGGGCAACCTCAATAAACTGACCTCTCGGACCTCTCCCTACCGATCCCGGAGGTCGCGTGGACGGAAGAACTCTTGGTCTCACGACTCCGACTCCGGCATGTCATCCAACGAAGAGTCCTCGCTGTCCCTCAACGGCTCCCACGTCAATCTCCCCTACCTCAGCAGCCACTCAGGGTTTCCCTGCGCAGAGGAAGACGCCACTTCTTTCGACACTCTCTACCTCCGCAATCTCAAGCTAAACAACTCCATCCGCGAAATATTCTGCAACCGCTTCGTCCACGTCTTTGCGTCGTACGATCACTTCCTCTCCCACGACGACGACGGCGGAGGACGTCTCTTCGTCCACAACTTTGACAAGGCGACTTTCCTATCAGACCAGCCTGACCAGAACCTCCCATTCCTCTCACGATTCATCGAGACCCAAATGTTCGCCTCACTTATCGACCGCAAGATCACGGCCATGAGTGGCGAGTCAGAGCTGGACGGCAACCTCACTGTCTTCGAACAGCGGATCAAGATCCTTCGCAATGTGTACGGAGACAGTCTGGTGAGGACTCCTTCCTACGAACCCTGCTCCTCCATCAAGGAATCCGAACAGACCCTCGAGACCCGCTTCCTCGCACCCGACTTTGTCGCTCCTCCAGTCCACGAGATCCTCCCACAACTCCCCCCACCCGTCCCTATCTTCCCCATCCTCAACGCCCGTTTCCTTAATGTCGGCCCCACAGACACCAGGTACGGCCCTTATCTCCCTCCTTCATTCCTACGCATACTCAAGTGTTTGTGTGTTGGACAGAAACCTGAGACTCCTGAAGGAAGGGAGTACAAGCGAGAGTATGGTGCAGGAAGCGTCGCTGCCGCCACAGGAGTATCCATCCATCCGGAGCGTCTTCCAGCCGAAGCAGACGAGTCCCGCTTCAATCGCCCAGGCCAACTGGGAGTTCATAAAGCAGCTGCTGCAGGAGTGCAAGACGAAGACGAAGCGGATGTTGGTGGAGAAGATGGGGCCGGAGGCAGTGGCGCT
>JAQGAB010002242.1:0-12710 GCA_034696565.1 Isotomurus graminis
GTAAAGTTGAGTACACGACCAGTACGGATGAATATTGGAATTCTGAAGGATTAAGAGTTTTTGTTTATTGTCTTAAGAAATTCAGAGCGAAGATGACTGCTGGAATGCCATATATTGCAATATACTTTCTAGGCTTGGTTTTCTCATTTGATGTTCAAATCATGTGGAAAGTAGTATTGTTAGGTTTATTGTACTTAACATTCCGAGGAGCAGCAAAGTTTGTTTGCGATGAGAAGTGCATGAATGTGTTTCCTATTAATGTCTATCGTGCTACTAAGGTGAGTGTTTTCCTCTGGCAAACTTAAGAAAACTTCAAGTTGAAAGCTAATGAGTAAATTGTATATTTTGTAGTTTTGGATGCATATGGTGTGGTTTTGGTTCATAAGCCCAGTTGTTCCAACGTATTACACGGGTCTTTTCATGGGCCTTTCATTCTGCCTGTGGTACAATTTCTTACGAGCCTCGAAAGGCGACCCTGGATCAATCACACTCACAAAGAACGAGCGGTACAAGGTATGTTTTCTGTGTTCATTGTATTGTTCATTATATTGGCTACAAATCTGCTCACCTCACTTTTGTTCTATTCAGACCATTATAGATTTGGCCGAAGAAGATGAATTCGACCCCAAGTTTTTCTGTACTACTTGTTTAGTTAGAAAACCGCTTCGCTCAAAACATTGCTCAGTATGCAACCGTTGCGTAGCTAAGTGAGTTAACGTGTGGAGTGTAAAAATAATTGTTGACACCAAATGTCATTGTTATGCTTCATTTTTATATACTTGTGACTTGTGCAGATTTGATCACCACTGTCCATGGCTTTCAAACTGTGTAGGATGGAAAAATCACAAGCATTATATATACTATCTTTTCTCATTGGTCGTGATGTGCGTCGTTTACGTCATGGGGGTTATAAAGTTATGGAACATCCATTTTGGGCCGGACTGGTCTCTGTTCCAAGTAGTCAGTTACCTTCCTTGGGTTACCTTTATGATGGGTTTCGCTGTCTTCCACGGTTTGTGGGTTCTAGGCTTACTGTTGTTCCAGTTGTATCATGTAATACTTTTCAGCAAAACAGCTTTGTTTTGATCTTACTGATCAATCTGTAACCACACTTGAATCTTTTTAATAGATACTTTGGCTGGGAATCACTACAAATGAGAAATTAAATTACTCAAGATACTCACATTTCACCCAGGACAGGGGAAGTCAAGGAGTCTACAAGAACTTCATAGATTTCTTTGAAATCGAATTCCTACATCCCACCAAAATTGATTGGGGAAGAACATTTGTTAAACTCAAGGAAGACTAGTCGATAGATAGATCCACAACTTTTTCATATTCAACTTCACCACAATGCCAATGTTTTGTCACAGTGAATTAAGCAATTTTCACATACAAGCCTGAAGCAAATTCGGCAACCGCTGTATAGGTCTCGAACAATTTATTTTTACTTAAGGTTTTATAATCAGTTACTACACTTTCATACTCTACCCGTTAATGATTTCTTTCAAATCTAGAACTGAAACTGAAACGGTTGCACAAGGCATTTTTCATCGCAGTAGCAAGAGGTATTTTGTGCTCTGGGATTTGGTTCTATAGTTATGGTCCATTGTTCGAAATTCTGTAGAAGGAACCCTGGAAAGTATACTATTTCATTAGATTTCTTGGAATTTCAATTTGCATTTGAGAATTGGAACAGAGACTATAGTGACTAGCTCATAATAAGCATATAATAGTTGTTTTTTGTCATAATGTTTAGAGTTTTATGAGCGCATATGGCCTTTGGGCCAAAGGCTTTGGCTGCAGATAGGGCTATCGAATTACGCGAGTCTATTAAAACTTGAACATGAATCATTACCTGTAATCATGTCAATGTCAACTGCCCCTAGGTAAATGACAAAGGTCCTCTATAGAGCTCGCTTACATACCATAGAATAAAAAGTGGCCGCAACCACTAAATCGAATGTCAGAAAGTTCACTAAACATGCACCATCGAACTTCAACGCTCTGTAGTGTATGCTTTTCGTGAAATTGATCGACTATGAGATTCTCCATCGTTAGAGACAGTTTATTCATAATTTAAAAGTCGATTGAAGGAGCATCAAAGACACTTCTGCGACGGAAATGTATAAGGAAAGACTTGCTTCTGAAGATTAACTTGCCACCCAAGTGTATTACTGGGTACAAGACTGCTCGTCAGTTTGTTTTTCTTGGCACAATTTATGCAGTTGCCCTACGGAAACTTTTCAGTTTTATGTAAATCATGGAAACCTCGACAGATGCCCATTTATTCTGAGAAAACCAGATGAGACGATGTCGTTCACGGACCTGTGACTGGAGTCTTAGGAAAATCGAAAATGGGAAATACCACTGTTCATCTGACTGACCAGGAAGAAAGCATTTTCCCATCACTTCGGCTTGTAATAATTACACACCAGAAGGAAAGTGTATTTAGCTCCGAAATGTCTATAGACTTTGACAATGATAAGGGTTGGAGAGAAAGTAGACCAAAAGAAAGATCTTCAGATGACAATTGAGGATACTCGACCCTCCCCTTTCAATCCATCCCGGATGTCGTGTCTCGAGCAGATCATCAATAAAGATCGTCTTTTTGGGACACCGACTTTCCCTCAGCTTTGCGTCACAGATAGGCATTATAATTCCTCCTTTTCACATCATCTGTCGCTCATTGTACCCCAGTTATTGTGCATTCCTTGGCCTCCTCTTCCCATTCATATCATCTGCTCCATAGGAATACTTATTTAAAGTAACGCCTACACTTCTGTTACACACGAAATGAGATCGTCAAAGTTGATGACATGCCAGTCATTTGGATTTGCTACACTAACTTACAGTTCTAGGATAAGGCTGTTTCTCAGAATCGGTTATGAGCTTTGCCACATGGCTTTCTTAGCCTTCACGCGTAAGATCACGGTCAGCTATTGCTTTAAATATAGTGTTATTTAGTAAAAGCATCTTAGCTCCACGGGAGGTTCCGTACTATAGAGAAGATCTGTAGATTCCCATTTTACATCAGCTTACAGGTCGGAAGTCGGAATGAAAATAATAAAAATCCTGGTTCTACGAGCCAAGTCATCCAACCCTTAAAATGTGCAATTTAAAGTTAATAAACGCACAAAACACCAAGACTCGAAAATTTACATATTCATTGATAGTAATATTTGAGGAAGTTATTGTAGTTTATAGTGAGTCAGTATCACTGAAAGTCAACCTTGAATAAGTAAACAAGTATGTTACTTATCAGGCTGGAAAATAGATTATAAATAATGTATCTGCTCACCAAATAGAGAACTATCCATCCTATGATTACATGTCACGATCAACTACAATAGACTTTTGATTTTGCTGATCATCCTGGAACACAAAAAAATCAAACAAACTTTATAACTTTCCCATTCACCCATTTCATTGTTCTATAGACGCCTCTTCATTTATAGACTTCATCATTCCCTTCAAAATGAACTTCAGAACTTTCCTTCCCACCTATAGTCTTCAACCCTTCCTCCAACCTGTCTCTCTTTACAAACGGGAAACCACAAGGAAGTCGTGAGAGTAATTTGTCTTTGTGTTGTCTAAGAAGTTGGAAGTCTTCATGGGAGTCATCATCTCAGACGTGAAGAGTAAAAATGCTTTCGCCTCAAAAGACACATCCATTCATCCCTCTCAAGGTCCTTTCGACTGCATGGAAATGAGGTGACACACCGGAGTGACAAACCGACACTTCTCTCCTTTCCTACACTTTCACTCCTTCCCATTATATTACATGTGTCTCTTTCACTCATACAAAATTTTCAATGGACGCAGGAAAGAGAATAGCTTAGTCATACAAACATACACTACTAACTACCCTTTTATATCTCCAGGCTGCATTGAAAACAAATAAACTACTTCTTTCCTCTTGAGCATATCCCCAGGCACACACATACATTTATTATCCCCATTATCATCTCTAATGTAACAAAGTTAAGTACACTTCAAAACTACGTCCAAACACATTGTGACAGGTACATTATTATGTCTATTTCATCTTCCCGCAACAACAATTCAGTGTTTCTTTTAATCTCACCTCGTTTTATAGATACTTTTTGACTAGCATTTAGTTCCTTCGTCTTTCAGTTTCTTTGATGTGCATCTGCACCTAATGCTTCATGACATGCAAGTGGGTGTGGAAAGCAATGTAACAGTCTGAGTATTAACCTGAACTTATTCTTTGCATAAAAATGTGCCCCACTTGTGACTTGAGACTTTCTCCTTACAGGGATTAAAAAGGATGGACGTTTCTCAAGGTCCCTTCATCCCATTCCTAAGAGACAAAACTCCCTATACAGATACGCTGGAAGGTTTAATACGAAGACAAAAGTTCTTGTAAGTCCTGACTATCAATACGACCGAAATCGATGGTGTTCAAGAAACAATCTAAATCACTGTCAGCTGCAGAAGAAGAAGATTCCCCGTCAATTTTTTTCCCCTTGTGCCATTTCCCTTTGTTGCTCTGACTAAGTTTTACATTCTCAGCGGTTCCACTTTGTTGACAGTGGTTTTGGGGGTGAAGGTGGTTCTTCCTCCCTTGATGATGGCTTGGATGAATAGGCTGGTGAAAGTTGGACTGCCTCTGACCAGGAAAAGACAACCGGTTCTGGTCATTTTTTGGTTTTTCTTGAGTCTTTCCAATAAGTCCGTTCTTGGGGGTCGGTTGAGACGGACTTTTTTGCCTCCGAGATGTCTTCCAGTCGTCAGGAACATGACGATCCACAAGAACTCCGAGTTTCTTTGAGATAAACTCTTCTCTCTTTGCAATCATTTCCTTCGTTGGCAATGTAGCCTCTAGTTCTTCTTCAGCAAGACTTTCCCTTTTACTTCGACAGCCTGCAAGGAACGTTGTGTTGGGTTGGCCCATAGTAGGTCGACCAAAAGATTCTTCCATTTTACTCCTCACATTAAAGGAACTTCCTCTTTTTAATGGATGAAATCCGGTGACTGCAACGGAACTCACGGATTTTTGTAAAGGGTTGTTGGATGCCATCGGAGGATTGTTTTTCTTTGCTTCTTCTTTAGCGAACCAAGCAGCTCCTATGTGAACCTTTATATCCCGACCCTGCAAAAATTTTATCAGGAAAGATATTAGGTTGGCTTATACCTGGAATTATGATTAAGCTATTCCCGTCAACCTCCTGATGATCATGAACAACCCTTTCAGGATCAAGTCTCAGATCTATTGAAAAGAACAGCGCTCTAGAAACGAATGAAAGAGCCCTTACTGAATTGTAGAGATTTTTCTCCAGAAATCTGCATCTCTCTTTGAACCCCGGATCTTGGTCTGGATTATGAAAAGGATTATTAAGCCTGGAAGGAGTGGGACAAGTAGGACTAGGAGTTCCACTATCATCGTCATCATTCTCTTGATCTTCCATCTTGTAATTGGAAGGCGAAGGGCAGTCATTAACATTCTGATACAGACTCTGAGGTCTAGCTGGCCTTAAATGGCGTCTTTCATTTGATAATAATGGATTCTCATCAGACTCTCCATTAATGGAACAATCTGAATTTTGATTAATATGTTTCCCCAGAAAAGTGCTTACGATGTCCCCCAAAGGAGTCACCTTTGTCTTTCGGATTCTTAGTTGAATTTCCTCCAATTCGGATCGGTTGTTCAGCATTCCATTATTCGGAGAAAGTAGAGCACTCACCGGAATCTGAGGTTTGCTTTGTGAATGGGCAAGGGGAAAATGAGACACCTTCCCGTTACTCCTGATTACGCTTCCATTCAGACCAGAAGACGGTTTTGTCTGATGCATTTGCGATAGCGAAGATACCTTCTTTGGTAAATAATTCAGATTCTTATACCCAATGTCAGATTTGGATCTCTTGAGTTTAGAAATTTCAATAGGATCAGTCTCGACGGACCGGTCGACTGTGACTCGATCGCTGCCACCTCGACACGCAGAAAACAACTCCCCCGGAGGGACCGGATTCAGTTTCACCACAGGAATGTTTACGGAACTTGTTGACCTTTGTTGATTGTAATTGCTTTCGGTTTGCATTATTGACTCGAAGAATTGAGACTTTCTTCGTTCTCTTTTTGATTGAGCTTCTTCCTTTGCTTTTTTCTCCTTCAAGGACTCCTTGGCTTGGAGAAACTGCTTTATTGACAGACTGTGATGTAAAGCTGAGTTGTTTGGGTATGACACAGGTATGCTCTTCTCATTACGTGGGTGGCTTCCTTCCCATTCCTATGTCATCCAGGTGAAGACAAACATGAAATTGAGAAACAGAACGAGGTCTTATTTAACTGCCCCCGTAAAGTTCAAACGGTTTTTATGATATTGAGATTGCTAAGCACACACGATGGTGGTTTTGGCATTTATAATGGAATATGCCAACATGCTATTATCAACAGAAAATAGGTTACAATTATCAATCCGCCTCTTTTCATACCTCCTCAGCTCCAGCTAGCATTCGAGGAATTTCTCCTTTAAAAGCGTGATAGATTTGGGAAAGATAATGGATGACTCGAAGCTTGTCCTTTGGTGTCAGTCTAATTGATTCCTCTGCAGTAATTACCTTCAGAAGAAATAAGTTACGTTAGAAACACAAAAGTAAAAGATGGTCTACATCAATAAGACGTAAATGTTCTCAGCACACTAATGCCAGTTAACTTACCACAGGAATCTCAAACTCCTCCTGGAGAGTCTCAAATGCTAATTCGTTTCCAAAACTCTTCTGTTCGGTAAACTCCATTGGAAATTCTACCAAATCAGGGCGGAAGCGATTTATCAGAGCGCATAGAGCGTTCCCATCATTCAATATGTCAAACAGGTTACGAATCTCCATATTCGCCTTGCGTAGGTGTTCTTGAAACCACTTGAGAAGGACATCCTCCGGTACTGCAATGGAAATCCAGCAAAAATAGACAGATATCAATTTTGATTGAATTACAATTTCTCCTTGCTTCCAAAATGTCTGTCTATTTAATCAAAAGCTATGATGTTTTGTAGAATAGTGAGCTTTCATGTGAACAAGACAAAAGCTCTTCACTTTCCGCCTACACTAACTTAATATGTGGAACAAGACTTGTACCAAAAAATGTTGCTGTACAGCTGTCAATACAAATACACTAACTACTACCACGAAAAATAATTTGGAGAGAGCTCCATCGGTTCTACTTGTTTTGGAACTCTCAGGTACCTACCAGTTACACACCGATTCGAGATTCAATTTGAAAGCATTTAGTTTCAAAGTCTTTCAGGAGACTAATGACTCACCAATTCGATTCCGCTTGGACTCCCTGATGGACATAAAAATATCATCTACTTTGACATCACAGTCGTACAGGCCTACAACTTGGCGAGCTCCAACAATTTTAGTATTAATGTTGGGGTAACGTGTGGCTGGATCAATTGAATATTGATTGTGATCTTTGTTGAGATTCTCAGTGGTTGTTTGTCCGAGTAAACGATAGATTGATTCTCGTTCCGAAACAACTTCCAGAACAGATTTCAAGCCTTTTCCCCAACTCCTCACCATCCAAGCCGCGTCGAAGGCTCCGAGAAAGCCTCGTGCCAAGCCTGACCCAGTAGGCCAGAAAGGCTGGAAATGAAACAATTTTATAGAGAATTTCATTTCACCCGAACTGTGGTGGGTACACACACATAACTTGTATAAAATGAAATGATAGACTAAGTTTTTCCACGTTGTACGTATGGGTCTCCGATGGACTCACCTCCAATAAGGAATCTCCCACAAGACTCGTGAGAAGTTTATGACCCTTCCTCTCAATAACTCTGCAAGCGTTTTCAGACGCATACATCGTTGTAAAGTCAAAAAGAACGACGTCAGGCTCTCCACGATGATTTCTAGCGAACTGGAGATCGGGGAGGCGATTGTCTGTAGCAAAGACCACAGCTTGCATGGTGAATAGCTGGAGAGCCTCAGGATCCACATTTTCTGGGGATAAAAGTTGTTCTGGATCCGAGAAGTCCTTGATGGTCAAACAAACGAAATAGAGCATTATATCACCATCCACCTAACCTCACTAACTCTTTCCCAACCAAAATCACTAACTACAACAGTACTCCTGTCTTGAATGAAAAGTGGGTGAGTTCTATGAAGTCTCACTTCTTGGAATGACATTCGTTGTGTGATTCTCTTTGCTTTATACTTTGTGATATAACTGACAGGAGTAGAGTGTAGTATATTACATAGTGATGTACATGCAAGAGTAACACACAGCTTTCCGGGTCGCAGTTTACCTGATAAATAACTCCTTTCTCCAGAAGACTCTGCTTGGTAGGCGTCATCACAAAGTAATGTGTCTCATCCTTATAGTAAACGATATTCTCGAGAGCGATTCCCATCGCTGCATCCAGTTCTTGGAAAAACTCCTGTTTGAAAATATAGCTCACCCCACTAATTTCCTGAACCCTTGCTTCAGCCTCAGTATGATTGTTGATGAAGTTGGCAGTGATAGCAATAGCTAACTTGGCCCTCAGGGCTTTTCTTCGAAATCCTGGCAAAGTGCTTCTCCTTCCATCTGCTCCGATTACCACGTCGAAATGAAAGTGAGCAACCGGATGCTCCTTCGGTGTGACAGATGCCTTCCACCCCAAATCATTCTCATCTTGAGGCTCAATGAGTTTTTCGAAGGACACACCCTCATGAACTTCCACTCCTAATAGTAGAGCTATCTTCAGCAGGATGCATTGAAGTCGTCGGATACTTATGTGGTCAATCGACCCTGCACAGAATTTCCCGTAAAATAGCTTTGCCCCGAGGTTTCGTAAATCTGTGATTGTAAAGGGCCAAAGATGAAGGACATTGTTCCGTGAAAAACTGTCCCGTTTTTCAATCACAACTGTTTTTGCTCCAAGCAGTTGGCATTCAATTGCTGTCCGAAGTCCACACGGTCCACCGCCAATGATAAGTACCTGAGGAAGTATTTACTTTTATGAATGTTTGTCTGTGTGCATTCATGGGGAATTCCTGTGTGTCGCCCATGATGCTCTAGTTTCAACTACAATATAGTTGCACATCTATCTGCAGTATCTGCACAGCTATTGAGCTTGAACAGACATACGAATATTCAATATTTCATAGCTCTGCTTGTTTCCTACCCTCGTTCCATGACCGAACCTTCCTCTGCCGTAACTTGGATGGGACGCTCTCTTCTCCAGTTTGCTCCATAACTCATTTGCCCTCCAGGATGGCACTTTTGCCTGGATCAAAAATTCATGCATGAACATTAATCACTTTCATGTGCAGTGCTCATTTTACACGCAGCAATAGCAGTCCGTATAGACACCAGACTCTATTTGCGACGTGCTACAGAACAGCAAATCGTAGCATGCAAAATGAGATTATTTGCAAGATACTTTACCTTAAGCTTTGGGTAAAACTCTGGAAAATTGGTAGGACATAATTTACACACTTGGCACAGTTGCCTGTACTGACTTAACACTTCTTTCAATTTACTTGCGTTACAAAACTTGTCGAAAATGTCACAAGCTAAAGCTTGATCGTAGCAATTTGTCCTCCGTGAAGACATTTAATGCAATTCCGGGGCGAAGGTTTCGCTGGACTTGAGAGTTGAATATAGTTGGAGTTTGGAAAGTGATGTGGAAAAATCCTTGGAGCTCCTAGGTCGTAGGCAACTCTCAAAGCAAAGAATAGAAATGAGTCAATTATTTCAGACTTGGGTGATTTGGGCACTTTACAAAGTTTAAAAAGTCCGAGGCAGAGAGAGCGAGTCTTATTATGTAATAAGTAAAAAAGGTGACGATGCTATTTTGTGATGTAACTTTTAGTGTATGAAACAGTTGGAAGAGTATATATACAGGTAGCTTGTGGGAAGAGATCGTTTTTGCACAATGCATACAGAAGAAGTAATTGTTGTGTATATAGGTGTAAAAAGAGCTTTGATGCAGAATTGCAGGATTAATGAATAGGCAGGTGCTGTACAGTTTGAGACGGATGTACACGCGATTTAATAGTTTAGCGAGTCATTTCTTTGTGAGCTAGGACAGCGGAATTAATAACCACCATGAGAGATACGGATGATGAATGAATTGTTTTCGTAGCTAAGCTTCCACAGTGGTTTGGTGGCGTAAATGAGTCTCTGAATGTTTATTCCCGTAAGTCAAGCAAGCAAATGAAAGACCTCATTTCATTTCCTAGAGTCAGGGAGCCAGAGCACAAGTTTTCAGAGCATTTTGCACTGCGAGTTGAGAGATTGAAAGTTTGCCAAATACTCATAAATGGCAATCTAAACATCTTACTCCACAAGAATGGCTAGCGAGATTTGCTACGTATTTTTTGCCACCATTTAGATTCAATCCAATTCTGCAAATATAAATAGACTTCCTGAAAGGAAATAAGATTTGTACGATGAATGCATGTAAGAAGGATATGACTATGAAAGACTTCCGAGGATGCAGATGGAGTCTGATGAGTAAACAATCCTAGTTATGTTGTACACTCAAAGTGTTACGCCAGACACAATAATAATACGCATCCACACTACGTCCCAGCAACTTGTAGAGAATTCATTGCTTGTTTATTATAATAAAACGGTTCAATGCACGATGCATTTCGATCTGTGTTAAGGCCACACTACGGATGGATTACCCACTTTATTTGTCACGGAGTATAAAACTACGAATTAAATTATTCTATATCGATATGTTGTTGCAGAATGGGAAATGAAAACAGAGAGTACGTCTTTCAGGCCTGTCTTGTTTCGCTTCAGCCCGTTCGAATTGAACCTATTATAAACTAATCTTATTATACGATTGCATCACTGGCGAAGTATATAAACCTTTTATGACTTTTGCATCACTACTTTTCTCATACAAAAGAATCACATCATCACATGTCAAGAAATAAAAACTTAATACTCAAGTGCAACTTCAAAAATACTTCTAAACCTTCCTGGTTATTGCAATCTTAGACAAACTCCAAGACACAAGCGCAAGTAATAAAGGAACTGGTTAAACTAACACTACAACGCATACTATGCACCATCATGAACTCATAAAGTAGTCGTAAAGTGGACTTATGTCCAGTAACTCAACAATTGATAAAAACTTAATTAAAATTAGCAGTCCACGCCATGTTATCTCATTGCAAAAGTTCTTTAAAAATCCTCTTTGAAAGTTCAAACGCTGTTATCATCTGACACAGGCTTTCAACAAAGCTTTCTTTGCATTGGGGAAATCAGTCTTAAATATATTCTTCCGTCTATTGATTTCATCTTCAGACAAATTGAGATGCTTAATCTTATCTACAAAAATTCAAATAAGATAATTTTACAACAATGCCTTGATGCTTAAAGTAGTATAGTTGTAGTTCAAACAAACTTTTTACCGTCGTGATATTTTAGAGACGCTATTCTATACGCACTTTCAATTTCCTTCTTGGTAGCCTCAGGTTGTACGCCAAGTAGTTTCCTATAACGTTCCAACAAGCCATCTTGATCTTGATGTTCATCTACATCCTCTTCAGAATTGTCATCATTGTTGAAGATGTTTTTGTACCAAGTTCTTTCCCAATTATCTTCATCCTGTACCTAAATATAAGTTTTATATAAGATAACTGACCTGAATAAAAACACTAAACTAAAGTTCTGTAATCTATAACCCTCTCATCCTTACCTCCTGCCACTTTTTTCTGAACCAAATCAGACCCCAAACAACTAAACTAATGCAAAATGCAATCTTTATAGTTCTCAAGACTAGAGGATCCTCTAATAATTCGTCTATCCACCTTCTATCCTTGTTCACGGTAATTATATAACTGAAATAAAGAATGTTTAACTCATTATTACCCACCATACAGTACCTACAGCCGACAGGTATGCCATTTCACTGCAAATCTACTCACGGTTTAGGATATGTAAAATTCTGCAATTTTTCCACGTCCTCGGGATTGACAATGGATATATTAAAATGAAATCCTTCCAGCGAATTCCAGTCTGTTTCTCTCAACTCCATGTCACCTTCAGTCTTCACAGCATAAACAATAACTCCAGAGTATCCCTTGACTTTGGCTCTCATTATCCTTGAACTCCATGAGCAATTATCCACGTCTTTTAAAAGAATAACCCAATCCAGTTTCTCTTGTCCACCAGTCCTGATGCTTAGCGATTCTAAAGTCACAGAAGGAGGACTTTCTAAATCGTCACACCCCTCCTGCTCCTTAGTCACCAAATGAGTCTAAAAATGTCACAAAAGTTAACAAAAGAATTCCCTGCAATTTGATAAGCATTAAACAAACCAACCTTCCTTCCGGAGGAAGACGAGGCAAATATTTCTTCATACGGCACTTCAGTAATCACTCCATTCCTCCTTAACGCCTTATGATGGATCGCGATCCCAGCTCGCACCACCCCCACTCCCAAAATCGGCACTAGCACCACAGCGATTATCAACTCTCCCCTCATTCTTCAAGGTGTCACAGCCACAGCAAAGTACTGAAAGAAAAACACGTTTTATCCAACTGAAGAATCGATGTCCTCCAATTTCCAGTGTCTAATCTACAGATATCCCCAGATGGGCAGGCCAGGACACAATCACACAATGACTCATAATAATATTTTTCCAGTGGTATTAACTACGAATCATCAGTTTTCGTTTTGCGGATTACATCACCTATCACATGTCACAGTATAATCTACAGTTCCTTTTACAGTCTACATT
>JAQGAB010002243.1:0-12704 GCA_034696565.1 Isotomurus graminis
GTATTTAGGGTTTCAGAAGAAAGGAGACACCACTGCCTTTAGACTCAAAAGAAACCATAATTACTTCTACCAAACTATCATGCAACTTAGAGTTATGCAACTGCAAGTTAAGCAAGTTTTTCTTGGATGACATGCTTCCAAAAATAGTCAACCCTATCTATCCAAGTCTGAAGCAATTTTGCGAACCAACATATCGCGCAAAAGCCAAAGAGTCAAAAAGCGCCAGTGTATCATAGAACATGGAAGTAGAAAAGTGGAGAAGTTAGTCATGCTGTTTTGTGTAGTATTTTTCATTTTACACTACTTGTGTGCTCGTTATATTGATAGTTATACAGAGGGTGAATACACTTATTTTGAACAAACTTAGCAACCCTACCCCACCACCGGTGATGAAGCTATGTGTCTAGATTTTTGTTCACAGACAGCTTAAAAGTACTACAGTTGCCTGCTTAACTCGCTAGTTTGAAATGTAAGGATATACTACGTCATTTTTATATTTTTCCAAAGACCACCTATAAGTATTTTTCCAAGTAATTTTTTCGAAAATCAACCAATATTTTACCTTCAAAACTAAGTTTCTTCTCAAATAAAACCATTTTTCAATGCTAATGATCAATTTATGCATGCCATAAAAGATATGAATGAATTGCATGAAATGGAACCTGCGAAATTGAAATTCAATTTTTAAAAAAATCCAGGATTTTGAAGTTGTTGTGACAGAAATATTTTTCAGACTTATCTTAACCACCTCTAATTCTCAAATGCGAAAATTATGGCCAGGTTATTATCATATTATTATAAATATATTTTGTCACACACTGTTATGAAAATTTTCTAAAAAAAATTATCCACGAACATGTAGTAAATGTGCACCCGCAGTAGTATCTCGATTTCAGTATTTATAGATAGTAGCTCTAATTGGAGACTTAAGAAAACATTTTTGCTTACTTTTTTTCTTTTGGATAATAGAAAAATATATTAACTATTCGATTCCAAGAACGTCTGACCACTATTTTGCGAATTGACACGGGAAATCAAATTATACAGTTAAATTTTATCCCAAAAATTGCCCGTTGGAAACTTGAGTCGTGGTTACGTTTTTAAAAATCCAATCCACTATGGTGGTTTTCAAAAATATCATGCTCAATTCTTCCATATTTACTAAAAATTGATTGCTTATATAGAAAATCGAATGTAATTACGGATTTGAATAAAGTTGAGCCCAGCAAATGTAGGGAAAGCTTGTTCAAAATAAGTGTATTCACCCTTCTGTATTATCTGGCGATTTGTTTTTCATCGCCTAATGTCGTTTTACAGTCAAAGTTATAGAGATTTCGAAGTTGTTGTTAATAGAAACGTATCCGAAACACCTCCCCGATTTCTCCTCTTCCATTTCTCCCGAACACCCTTAAGGGTATTTTGACTCTGCATAACAATTAAAACCGGATGAATTGAGATTTTGAAACACCACAGTACATGAACATACGAATATCGTCAATCAGTTTTGTAGAAACTGGTATTGTATGGTAAAAACGTACATAGAACTCAGCGATTGTCATGATTTAGGTCTTGTAAGAATTGTAGTGAAAATCATGAATGTGAGTCAGTTTGGGTTTTCGTGAGCGTAAGCTCTTTTATTTTAGCAACTCTCTAAGAGATCATTCGTATACAACAGCATAAGTTAGATTAATTCCTAACTGAAGAAACACTTGAAGTCTTCTTGTCTTCCTGGAAGGAAATCTTCTTGACAATATTTTATTCGGATTAATAGGTGATACAGGAAAAAAGGTCTGTTTCGTAGAGTTCAAGAATAAAGAGAGGGGGATTCACTGGGTAATGATAGAAAAAGGGGTTTATCAAAAGGAACATTTCGTCGAGGATGCGGCCTGCAAGAAGGGTTTCTAGGACAGCCGCGGAGTCTCCTCGCTGCACGGCAATGCCAAGGAGCTGAAGGAAGAAGGAGGTCGCGCGCCTGTCCTTCGTCTCTTCTGTGGCCGGCGATCTCCTTAAGGAAAGAGAGGCGTTCTCGGCCCCAAGGTTTCTGCGGAAATGGGGACAAATGTGTAGCGGGTGTTGAGAAAAGCGTACTTCCGTTTCTTTCGGGATTCCGCCTCCGCTGCCGCGGAGCCTGGTGACGTCGAGGAGAACGAGACGGTGTCGCAGCACGTAAAGTTTTACATCAAGGCTCTTCCACGCTTCCATGGGACCGGGGTCATACCATATGAGCGCTTCCCGTCCGCCGAGGAACATCCCGCGGGCTCCCGGATGGATGGGAAACCCGCAGACCGCAGGGCGCGGATAATGGAATCTTCTTGTTCCCACAGTTGGGGTTACAAACACATAACAGGAGGCCTTAAGGTTAATTACATTGGTTTTCACACAAAAATGGATAGAGGGATTAGTCACCCTTTTCCCTAAAATAAGCAATAACCCTTAAAACAATTAACAGGGCTAGAAGGCAATAGATAATCCTAGAATAACCCAAAAGGTAAGATTGCATAAACTCTCATATTACAACCAGATTCATTAATAAACACACGAGGAATAAATAAGTTGCAGTTTAGTGGTCAGCCGGTAATGTGTTTGAATTATACGTAGGGTACTTACATTGGTGTAAATGGGTTTGGGTGTTTAAAATGGAATTTACCAACACCATCGCACTAGACTGTAAGCTTCTTTGTATGGAATACCAGAAGTTTGGTTTTATGTATGTAAAGCAAATGATAATACCGACTATGTATGTTATTGAGGAGAGCCTTTACAGGCTGCTGCTCAGCTCTATTGAAAGGACTATTGCAGTCAATCTCAATCTAACAGGCTGATTAATTTGGATTCCCATACTTATCTCAATATGGCAATCACCTGCCTGAGATAAGTATGCCTATTGAGGGTGCGGCACTAGTCCTCATCCGAGACACTCATTACTACACTGGGTATAAGGTGAACCCTCAGCACTTCATTAGTGTAGCCACTACTGGGACTGATCTTCTGTGAGAGAGAAGCCCAGCACAATCCCGTTCTCGCATAAACCCAGAGATAGAACCACTGGGCCCCGGAGCCGTGGCTAGCTTAAAAAGCCTTTACGAGGAATGCACCAGAAAGATTAAAATAAATTACTGGGAAAATTCAAGAGTTCGCAAAATTGGTTAATTTGATGGTGTTTGCGAATTCTACACTTTTCAGTGATTTATTGTATCCTAGGTCCTGGACTCGGACAGGCTTTTATAGCTAGTTTTTACCAAGTAGCTTTAATCCTTCTAATAATATCAAATGTAATGTTTTAAACGGATGTCTTGGTGAACGACGGACCATATTGGCGAGCGTATAAGATTAAAGTGTCCGTGCTAAAATTCGAAAATCTTTAATGACACTTTGAAACCTTGGCTTTATTTTTATTATTCTATTATAATTTCAAGACAATATTATCATAAGGTGAACTTAAGCTACATTTTGTATAGTCTGGCAGTTACAATAAAGCATTATCCAATAAGGTCCACAAGAATATAATGCATCATTAATTGGTGTTGCTTGCGTAAAGTTGTCAAGTTAAACACCTAAGCACGAATTGGATTAAAACTTTACGTCTAAGGAATGGAAAGAATGGCTTGAACAGCGAAGTCCCAAGTGACGTACCAAAATTGGGTTCGGACGTTTCTGTTGAGTACAAAAATCCTGAAGTTCCCAACTCCTCCGTAGAATTTGAAAACTTCTAACGATTTGACTTTTCGACTCAAGTACCCTTTACTTCGTCTAACGGCAAAAGACTCCATGAGTAGTTCGGTATTCATGGTCGATGACAGTTTGTGGCAATCCAAGGATAATGTAAGTGCGGTGACTCCAAAAACAGGACAGACGATAGCGGTGATTGGGAAGCAGAGATAGAAAGGCATCTGAATAAATCTGTGCATTTTAACGCTACCGTAGATGCAAAGGATAGTGACTGCCATTCCGACGACCATACAAATAAATGCAATGTCACTAAAGACATTGCCGACCATACGGTAGACCAGGTGTTGTTGGACGTGCCAACGGAGACGTCTCCAGCAACTGACGTTCCTTGAGGATGCGATGAACTGAAGGCAGAACATATGTGTCTGAGTGTGAAGCAGAGTTGTAGGGAATACAAAGGTGTAGCACTTGGGTACCTCAGATATGAGGAGCACTAGAGATATTATCCTGATAAGTAAGACACCTGGACTGTTTGTGGTTGTTCCGTGGGGAAGAAAGTACTGATAGAAATATAAATAGGGATCCGCTTGATAGAAGAGGCAGACCCCAACAGCACCAACACTTACTGCAATAATTGGAATGACTAAAATATCCAGAGTGAATCTCCGGATTTTGAAGAGTTTTTTCTGATCCAGTAGTTCTAGAGAATAAACGAGAATTAAAACCTTTAGTATTGCAGAAGGAACATTTGAGAGACAAACAATCATTTATAAATTTTTACTTTTAAATAGTTTGAAGGAAGACTCAAGTCGAAAAAGCGTTTCCATTCCAGCAACGAAATCTTTTCGATGTATCCAGAGACTTATGTGATGAGCTGATGAGCCGGACGAAATCACTAGAATCATAAGCTATGTGAAAACTGGCGGTTTTGATAGCCGGAGAGGATTATTTGGAGTCAAGAAGAAATTTTGTACAAGAAGAGCGACTGTTAATAGCCAGCAGATGGATAAGACGAGTACTGACCATGTCCACATTGCGTATTTTGTCCGAGATGGGAATTTGGGAGTTTGGATTTTAGCTTGCCCTTTTCCTTTCACCCAATAAACAGGACCTTTAGGCATGAATTTTGGAAGAGTAGCCAAATTTCTGAGCGCTGTTAAAACTTCTGGGGTCGACATAGCGAAAGTGATCCTTACGAAGAAAATAATTCGTGCAGAAATAGAATTTGGTTTATTGTTTAATGCTGTTGAACTTCTCGGTATAAAATGTGATTACGTCTGGTTATTTTTTTGCTTTGAATTTGCAGTTGATTCTTCTTTAACGATTATTTTGAATCGGGTGTATCGTCAACCTAGTCGAAGAAAACGTTATTGTTTGTTCTATCCTCGTCAGCGCTTAGTCTGAGGCAAATGTATATGTTAATCCAAAATGTTGTTGTGCTTTTAAAAGTTACCAAATCAACGTTTGGTTTACTTTTTGCATAACGTGATGAAATTCGTACAATTGGAAAGTTGAGAAGTTACATGTTAAAAAATTCATATAGTCATAATGAAGTTGGTTGATGATTGGTAGAAATATTTAAGAAGAAGCATAAATGAGATTTGAGTTATAAAATGTTGATGTAGCTTGCATATGTGAGTTTGGTATTTCGAAATATTGCTTTTTGACATGCTTAAAAGTCAAAACAGCTTGTTGTGAATTATTTATCATAAGCCGAATTAAAATGCTGTGCTATGGTTATGAGTCAAATTCTTTTATACCAATCAATTTTTTTTAAAGTGGCATACAAGGAGCAGTTTTTGTTTTGAAAAAAGTCCTCCAAGCAGGACTTGGTAATACCGTTTCTGCGGAAAATGTCAATACTATTGTTTAAACATTGTTGGAAAGATGTGATGGGTTGTGCCTATGCAGATCAGTTAGCAAGTGACTAATCCAGACACAGATAGGAAATCATCAGTCTCTCTTCAGCTCCCCAGTTACTAACCACATACTAGTTACTCCCTGTCATTACTTATTAACTACGAGTTAATATAAGGAGCTAAAGGTTTGTATGCTAACTCTCGTGTCAACCTGCCCCTTATTTCGCATAGAAGCATACACCTTTACATTAGTAATATCTGTCACTCGAATAAAATATCCTATGACCTATAACCTCTGACATTGACAACTGACTAACTACCGACGACATCTACTCATAAAAACCCTAAACTCCACCTATGACCTTTCCCTTCCCCTGACTCCTTGGGGATGAGTTAGTAGGGGTGGTAGGAGATAGGAGGGTTTGTGTGAAGAGACTATAATCCGTGCTAAGTCACACAAAGTTCCTCTATTTCCAAGGGGAAATTAGCGGCAAAAGCAGGACTCCTGCTACTAGTGCAACTGCTAATTCACCGGTTGAGGATCTCTCTTCCTTTAGATGAGGCGCTTTTCAGCTTCTCTACGGCAGCTAAAACAAATACATGTTTTAAGGGAAGAACTAATACTCTAATAAATAATCCCTAACAATCCCTCTAAATTATTCCCCACTAACACTCTAACAACCACTCACCAGAAACTATGGCACACGAAACTTCAAGCACCACACAAGATGCTGTATACAATATCCGGGAATTCGGGAGAACTGCTCCCGAAATACCCGAACAAATGAGCAGCACTGCAGCAAAATATATGTAGAGGGCTGCTACGGCTGATCTAGGTTCACTTAACTTAAGTCTGAAGTTGCAGCAGCCCTTTAGTAAGTGGAAGACGGGGCACCGCCCCGAGATGGAATGGACGGACAGAGTTGAGGACGGAGTTCATGTCATCTCTCCAGGTGCCACTGAAGACCTAAATCCCTTTGCTGGGATTTCTGGTCTTGACAGAATATAATTAGCCTACTTAAGTTTCAAATGGTGTCATACATAATCATCAAAGTGTTTAGAAATTATTTAATAAAGAAATTAAATCTAATAAAACATTAAAAACTGGACCATGTCAACTGATAGAAAGAACAGTTGAGCAATGCTGAAACTGTTGCTGTGTTAAAATTCAGGTGCAGATATTTTCGTTGTTGTAGATTTACCCTGATGTTAATTCATGACCTACAAATTAATCAAAGTCCAACAAAAAGTGGGTGAGATTTGAATTGACCTTCTGTTGCTTAGAACTTGTGTGAGAAGATAGTGCTGGAAATTTGCAATCTTGTAAAAAATTATTTGCTTGTAAGTAGACAAAAATGTACTGTTTGGATTTCAAATAAAAGGATTATAATGTCTAGGTTAACATTGCTATCCCGCGTCCAATTATTGAATTATGGGATCCAGGATTTTAATTCTTGGGAAGAATAATAATCGCAATCGATTTCATAATGCAATTTTGTATGCAGTAGACGAATTCACAACTGTTTCAACTTATTTTGAAAAACATGTCCTAAAAAATTCTAAAAACGACTGCAAGCATTCCGTTTTTATGTATAATAAACATTGAACACTTAAACGACCGACTTTGCATTAAAAGCTAGAAGTTTACCTGTCTCCCAATTCTTCCTTTAAAACGAATATCTTAAAATTGGTTTTCCTGAAACATTGTAAAAGAAAATCCTCCAACTGTTTTACAATGTTCCTAAGTGCCCTTGCTAAGACCAGACGAAAAATTTCTTATTCAAACCCATCCTTTAACATGATAACTCCAAATGGAGTATTTTGATTCCTGATAAATTTAAAATATTTATAGTGACATGGCGCCATCAATAAGTAGATTGGAATGAATAATTAACATGAATACATGAGGTTTTTAAATTGAGATATTGCGTATAAAAGTTTATACATGTTGCTAGTTGCTAGATATTTCAAAACTCCTGTTTGAGAGTTGAAAGTAGAATAATATTCTAGAAAGAATGCTTTACTGACATTCAAATTTTAATTCTGGTTCTGCCAATCAAAATTTCATCCAACTGGCACATTCAGAGGTGAATTTAAAAAAAGGCGTTGCAGGACGGGTTAATTTATTTTGGTTTGTTCAGAATATATTCCAGTGCTTTTGTAGCATTCCATTTTGCAAGGTTGTGCTTTCGCGTCAATGCTAAGCAGGGATTATTTTAGACGATGTTTTTATCCATTCCATGCAAACCTACTAACGGAGCCTTTTATTGTTCTGCCCACCTTTTACAGAAATAAACGGAGAAAATCAGGGACATATCGAATGAATAATAAACGTGTGTATCGATTGTATTGGCTTTGAAAACCGGCTTGATGTATGATGTTATTTTAAAATATAAGTCAGCTCTGTGGACAGAATATTTGATTAAAATGAACAAGGACATCAATTATTCAGTTGTTTTTAGACTGTTGCAGTGCAGAAAGTATTTGTCTTTATTTTCAAGTAGGTCTGCAAATGTGAAATTCATGATTATTTGCAACTGTTTATGGGTATTTTGCTTCTGCATAAAAAGTAAACCCGTATGGATGTTCAGATTTTGGAGCACCGCAGAATGCGAAAATACAAATAATGTAAATCAGTTTTGTAGTGAATGGTTTAGTATTGTGACATATGTAAACTTACGTAGAACTCAGCGTTTGCGATAATTTGTGTTTTGTAGGATTCAATATTTAACATTCGAGGAATAAATACACGCAAGCACGAGTTGCATTAAATATTTACGTCTAAGGAATGGAAAGAATAGCTTGAATGGCAAAGTCCCAAGTGACGTACCAAAATTGGGTTCGGACGTTTCTGTTGATTACAAAAATCCTGAAGTTTGCAACTCCTCCATGGAATTTTAAAACTTCTAAAGATTTGATTTTTCGACTCAAGTAACCTTTACCTCGTCTAACGGCAAAAGATTCTATGAGTAGTTCGGTCTTCATGGTTGATGACATTTTGTGGCAATCAGAGGCTAAAGTAAGTGCAGTGACACCAAAAACAGGGCAGAAAATAGCGGTGATTGGGAAGCACAGATACAAAGGCATTTGAATGGTCGTATGCATTTTAACGCTACCATAAATGCAAAGGATGGTGACTACCATTCCGACTACCATGCAAAATAATGCAATGTCACTAATGCTATTGCTGATTGCGCGGTGGACCAGGTGTTGTTGGATGTGCCATCGGAGGCGTCTCCAGCAACTTATGTTCTTGGAGGATGCGATGAACTGAAGGCAGAACACGTGCAACTGAGTGTGAAGCAGAGTTGTAGGGAATACAAAGGTGTAGCACTTGAGTACCTCCGAGATGAGTACCACTAGAGATATTATCCTGATAAGAAAGACACCTGGACTGTTAATGGTCGTTCCATGGGGAAGAAAGTGCCGATAGAAGTATAAATATGGATCCACTTGATAGAAGAGGCAGACCCCAACAGCACCAGGGCTTACTGCAATAATTGGAATGACTAAAATATCCAGAGTGAATCTCCGGACTTTTGACAGTTTTTCCGGATCCAGGAGTTCTAGAGAATTAACGAGAAACACAACCGTCAGAAATACATTTGGGAGACCACCAGTAACAAGCGTATTATAGTTTTTACTTGTAAATGGTTTTAGGGAAGACTCAAGACGTAAAATCGCGTCCATTCCAGCTACGAAATCTTCTCTTTGTATCCAGAGACTGATGAGATGAGCCACTGAGCCGGACGACATCACTAGAATCAAAAGATACACGAGAACTTGCGGTTTTGATAGCCGGAGAGGATTATTTGGAGTAGAGGAGAAATTGTGCAAAAGAAGAGCGACTGTTAATAGCCAGGCGATGGATAAGACGAGTGCTGACCATGTCCACATTGCGTAATTTGCCCGAGATGGGAATTTGGGAGTGTGGATCTTAGCTTGACCTTTTTCTGTCACCCAATAAACAGGACCTTTAGGCATGAACTTTTGAAGAGTAGCCAAATTTCTCAGCGCTGTTAAAACTTCGGGGGTCGACATACTTAAAATGAATCTTTAGAATAAACAATTCGTGTAGAATTTTGCTTATTGTTTAATACTGTCGAGCTTCCGAATGTTAATCCGAAATGTTTTGCTTTCTAAAGTTACCAAGTCAACTTTGGCTTTACCTGGTGCAAGTGATTACATTCGGACAATTGGAAAGTTATATGTTAAAAAATGCATACAGTCGTAATTAAATAGGTTGATGATTGATGGAAATATTCGAGAGCAGCTTAAATGAGGTTTGTATTATGAAATGTTGATGAAAGGTTGCATATGAGAGTTTGGTATTTCAAAACACTGCTTATGGACATGCTTAAGTCAAAACAACTTTACAATAATTTGTTGTGAATTATGTATCATAGTCAATTTTAATCCAAGTGGCACTCCCGGAGATGTATTGGTTTTAAAAAGTCAATGCTGTTGTTTAAACTTTGATGAAACTCTTAGAAATATACTAGAAACATTTTCAACTTAAATTTAATGATAACGAAATAAAGTCCTGCGCAAAATGACAACGACTTAAGCTTAAATTTCGCTTCTGTTTAAAAATAATTGAATTGTGTTGGAGCTACCATCTATAAAAATTAATTCATGAGAAAAAGACTTAGGCATGACTTTGGCTATTAAAAGTAAAAAACAAGAAATTCGATGTGAGATATTATTTCCTACTAAGCTTACATTTAACGCACAACCTAATATGCATTTCACTCAATTAAATCAAACAATCCTGCCACGCCCTCGCGAAATGATTTTTTCGCTCTGAGTTTGAAGTTTTATCACAATGCTCTTTGTGTCTGTCGTAAAACCTGTTTGAATAATTAAGTCAGACCATAAAGTTTTTGATTTAATGTATTGTTAGGAACACTGAAAAAAGGGGCCTCGGCTTGGTTTCGAAGCTCAGTCCTTTCGCTAACTGGCCGATTGTTCTACCATTATACATCGAGTCAATCTTGCAGCGATATGTGTTAGAACGAACTGTCATATGAATACTCCTGACAATATTATTATCATTTATTGACTGATTTTAACCATTAAGGTTTAAAAATGTCTGTATATAATAGGTAATAATTAAAAACGTTTTTGATATAGTTTAAGGTACAAAAACAAATAATCCTTACCTTTAAATTACTCCTGAATTGAGTGCCTCTAGCACTTACGCCTATTTCGAATTTTGATAATCGTGTGTTCTAAAGCCACATAATTTTTTTCACATAAACCATATTTAGGCACCATGCTGCATCGATTTGAACCTTCTACAAAAGACTTATGTTACTCCAAATTCAAATATCTTTCAAGTCTGAGAGTATTGGAGAGAAATCAAGCCCCGTTTGGCCTCTGGTGTCTAATTGTGACAATTTTGTTGACACTTTAGCACTCATAATGAGCAAGTTAAGCATGTGAAAGTCACCAATTAAACTCAAGGTGTACAATCATAATCGCTATTACTAGTAGCGTGCCAAGTTTTAGTTTGATGTTGAACCAATGACAAGTGTAGTAGATATTCAGTGGTAAAGTTGGAAAAAGGTAACAAATGGCAAGACTACACAGGAAATCCTATAATACCAAATTGACTGTGCTAAGAACTGAGTTTCTCGTTCATTTCGCGAGGGCGTGGCAGGATTGTTTGATTTAATTGAGTGAAATGCATATTAGGTTGTGCATGTAAGCTTAGTAGGAAATAATATCTCACATCAAATTTCTTGTTTTTTACTTTTAATAGCCAATGTCACGCCTAAGTCTTTTTCTCATGAATTAATTTTTTTTATTTGAGAGTTTGGATCGCAGAAATTTCTAAGTTTTTTGCCCAGGTAACTGGTGCGTATACCAGGATACGTGATGTCACGCTATCCGTCTGTCTGTGTGATTCCGAATTATCTCACGACCCACCACACCGATTGTCACCAAATTTTGTAGGGAAGTTGCAAAAGCCAGTAGGACCTCCCGCTCACAATTTGGTGTCAGTCAGAATGTAAGGTGACCCGTGGGGGAAATGGGCCAAAGCAGAAAAGCTAACGACAGCAGGGGTCAAACTAAGCATGACTCCTCTCCAATTTTTTCACAGTCGCAAGAAATAGTAATTTAAAACAACTTTGGTATTATTATAGAAGTTGGAAATCGTTGCAGCAGAGTGCTTCAATGGGGGTTTAATGTGAAAAAAATGATATTGCTACAGAATACACGATTTGCTAAATTCTAAACAGCCGCCCACATTAAGTGCTAGAGACATTTAATTCAGGACTAATTTAACTGCAAGGGTTATTTGTACCTTAATTAATCGCAAATTGCAAAATTGACTGGGCTCAAGCAGGCTGCTACGGAAGGTTTTACTTTAAAATGTGTCTGGAATTTCCATTCTTAAAAACACGTTGGAAACTAATGTATTATTTTGGACTTCAGAGACACATTTAAAAGCATTTAAAAAATATATGTAGCATTAGTGTGATGTTTTCTTTCGGTTTATTTAGAAATGATAATTTCATTCACTATAAATTAAATTGACAACGACAGTTTAAGTTAGAAGACAAATGGAGAGAATAAAATGTTTAAAGCTCTACAACTGAGGAATATGTTACATGCTTTAGTGCACTGAATTGGATAAAACTTGTTGTCCAACCAAATAACAATATGTTTTTGGTCGTTAAAATTATGAATTGTTATGTATTGCCATTCGCTTTATTGAGGTGTCCATACTTATGCTCTACTTCAGGTCAATAGATTGATTTACATAGTAGCCATGGTAACCTCGCAATCTCCATGTAACATATCAGAAATTCGTTAAAACTAAAATCAGCGTATCTTTGTCGTTTATTAACGGATTTTGACCATTGCAGTTTTGAAATGTCTGTATATAATAGGTGATACATAAAATCAATAGCAGATACGGGTCAACTTAGTATATGATACCGAAATACGAGTTTTAAATTTTAAAACCCCGTTTTTACAATGAAGTAGTGATATATTTTGGATTTTGAATTGACAGCGCACTATGTACTAAGTACGGTCCGTTTGTTTTGTTTGAAGAGTTTTCTTTTCAAATGAACCGTTCAACCGGAACCCGTGGCTCAATTTTGCAGCTATAGGTCTGAATGCATACTAAGGCGTAGCGTTGCTAGGCAACCTCTCCCTTCCCCG
>JAQGAB010002244.1:0-12703 GCA_034696565.1 Isotomurus graminis
CTATTAAATTACGAATTTCCCTAGTAGTTTACAGTTGCAGTAGTTACTCATTATACCACTTCTTCCATAGTCAACTCAAAAGATTCTTCTTCAGGTTCCAATAAGCTTTCAATGTCGTACAATGACGCGTGTAACATGATGAGAAAACACGAAGCTCCGAGTACCCAAAACATTACAGCTCCTGCCCCCACCAGGTAGAAAAGAGGCATCGAACAAAGGCCAATTATGCTGTACTGCTGAGTTAAAGTCACTTCTTTGCCGAGAAGAGTTATCTGTCTGCCGCTGTTCTTGACGAAAACCACGTAGCAAACTCCAAGCATCGCTGCGAATGCGAACAGCAGGAGAGGTGATGTAACCCTGAAACAAATAGAAGGACATCCGTAACGTTTCATATTCGTATGCAGGTCTGCATTCCCATAAATAAATACTGTTTCATCTTACAAACAATAAATAAACAGGCCGATGAAGACGAAGAAGTAATTGCTTTGAAAATGCTCAACATTTCTGACAATTCTTCTACTCAACCTCGGCGCAGATTTCGGCTGCTTGAATCTTGACGTTGAAAAGAAAACGCTCCAAGGTCGAATTGTCTCTCTTCTCTTTGAAATCCATTCTCCAGCTTCTTGTTTCGACAGCGGAATTGGAAGCTGGATATTATTCAGGAACCCCAATTTTCCATCGTTCCTAATATTTATTAAAAAAATCTACATGAATAAACTACTTCGAGCACATGTGTCCTCTAAAAACACTTTCTACAAGTCCACCAAAATCTCTAACATTAACTCACGGCAATTTGAAACCACGAAAAGTTGCAGGAGTTTCAGAATTTTGATTCGTTGACGTCACAATGTCACCCTCCACGTCAATATTCATGTTTATAGGTGATTTTCAGTCACGCCAAATATCACACAATCTGCAGTATAAAAAACACACGTACGCTCAGGAACACGTTAAATTAAGCCAATTAAGGCTAAATTTTAAAATGTACACATACCTTAATTACACACCTGAAAATCTCGTTAGTCAATAATGGCGCAAGGCTGGCAGCTGAGTGACGAGTCTTCGTGTCACTGAATAATAATCTCACTACAACTTCATCCACTCATTGCAGTAAATATTGGCAACACAATTAAACCTAATGTTTCTATACGGGCAATTTAGCAAATAGACGATGTCATCTCCCTTCTACGTGGAGTTCTCGTCTTTACTTCCTTTCAGATTCAAAAATCCTTTCCCGCCACGTGACTTCTCCTTATTTACCTTTTCATTCGCAACTTGCCCCACGAGAACCACCACTGCAGATTAAAACGATAAACATCATTTTGCAATCGCACTTGGCGATTCTCATCCCATTAAACTGGTTTCGAGTCAGTTGGGAAATATTCATTAGTTTTTTTTCATACTGCAGGCATTTTCAGTATCTGTGAAGGTCGGAAGTCGGAGGTGGTCGTGTTGGATGGAACATTACTGTTGGAGTGAGGGTCAATTATTGTTCTCATTCTCGAGAATTCTGTTGTGTAACAGATAGACACCGTGGGAATTAGCGTGTTCGGTAAGATAATTGATACTTTTGTGTGATGATGAACATTTTATTCCGCGTTTAGTTTTGGGTCAGCTTATAGTTCATTAAAAATCTGCTTAAGTGTTGTGCATTAAGCATTAATTAATTGACTTCTGATGTTTAAATCTTTATCAGATTGTGGTGATTAGATTGGAGGAGTGAAAGTGAAAGGGGAAACAAGTGAAAATGGCAGGTTCCTCGGGGGATTGGGTGCATGTTCGAAGTCCTTTTGTTTATTGGGCTCAGACAGAGACCACTGTTAGTCTCAGGATTGACATTAGGAACGCGCAGGTTAGTAAAGAAAAAGGTCATGGTTCATGACTTAATATAATGTCTTCCTGGTGCATGTATCTGTGTGGCTGGTGCTTGCAGAGTCCCAGGATAAATATTGAAGAGTCAAAGATTACTTTTGATGCGACCGGAGAAGGAGCTCATGGGGAGAATGAGTATCACTTCGAACTGGATTTGCCTCATGATGTTAACCCCAAGGTTAGTTTTATAGTTTATCTGGTTTATCTCACTCTCATGTGGGAGTATTAAGTGAGCTACAGGATAGTTTTACTCATTTTCTTGTCTTGGCGTTTGCAGAAAAGTAACTATCGCGTTCTGGATCGAGATATTAATGTACATCTGCAAAAAAGCGAAAACGGCTGGTGGTCTAAAGTGACTACGACTCATAGGAAGCCTGCGTGGTTGAAAGTAATAATAATATTCTTGAACGTATAATTCACCTTCTCTCTGCGGTCATTTTAGTTTAAAATATTGTTTCGTTTGAACAGGTCGATTTTGATCGATGGAAAAGCCCGGATGACGAAGACGAAGTTGTTCCTCAAGATATCATGAGGGATTTTCCCAATATGATGGATCAAGTTAGAACGGAAGAACTCGGGTACAAGATGGAGAGTCTTAGAAGAACGTACTTGTTCTTGTACAATTTGTTTCAATTGGTTGGTTATCTATTCATCATCGGAGTACTTACTGTGCGATATATGAAGGAAGGCGAAGGTTGGTAACTAATATTCATTTCTTCGGTCATGTTGTATAAGAATCTAATTAATTAACTTTTATCAGCGGCTACGAAGAAGGCGTACGACTATGTGGGATTCACTCTGTGCTATTGTCAACTCCTGCAGATGTTAGAGATTGTCCATGCTTTTTTGGGATACACAAAAACGGGAATACCAATGGCTTTCCTTCAGGTGAAATGATTTAGATAATTAGTGGGAGAGAGAGAGTGGTTTTTTATTTGATTTGATTTTTTAATAGATCGGAGGACGATTCATCATTCTTTTTGGAATAATCCAAGCTGAGCCTAGACTTCAAAACCATCCGTTTGTTTTCTACTTATTCTACGTCTGGTCCCTAGCAGAGATATTCAGATATCCATTCTACATGTTGCATTTGTACAAAATTAAAGCGTCCATCTTTACATGGTTGAGATACAGTGCATGGATTCCATTGTATCCGATGGGAATCATAAGCGAATGTGTGATCATCTTCAAGTATAAATAAGAATAAGAATTGACATAACCCTCTTTTGATAAAATCATAGAAGTTTGAATTGCTAATTGTTTTGTTTCTTACAGTGCGATTAATTACTTTGTGGAGACCGAAAAATTCTCCATTACACTACCAAACTCTTGGAATGCTACATTTTACTTTCCAGCAATAATGAGAATTTACTTGCTTTTTGGAGTATTTCCAGGTATGTTTCTTCTCACTCATACTCATGCTTCCAATTAAATCCCTTCTGTGCATTACTAAATATCATAGACTAAATATCATGTGGTTTGTTGGAACTTATAGTAACTACCTTCATTCTAAAATCCATGTGGAGATCTCGACAGAAAGTTTTAGGAAAGCCTGTTATACGAAAAGAAGCGTAATTTGCCTCATCAGTCAACCGGTGAAATCTCTTGTGTAATGTGGGTCGTCCTGTCATTATTATGTTCAAAATTGTCCGCCATGTTTCGATTATTAATTGTCTGCTGCTTCTGTTGAATTTTCTACATGATAAGATTTTGTGCTAAATTACCTTTGTAGTAGTTGATAAGAGCTATAAGTGGTGATATTCTGGTAAATGTTGAATAATGTTGATTGCCGATTGTGCTGCATGTATTGATGTTAATTTTAGTCAATTTGATTGCTCAACAGCTGATAAATTATTTTAGAAATACAAATGAATAGGAACTAGCTTAGAATTTCACGGTACACATGTTTGTCTTGTAAATGAATAAACGATTGTTTATTTCATGCTGGTAAAGAGGCAGTACTTTTCGTATTTTTACATTGTACATTAATTCTGGAGATCTCGGAGACAATAATTAATTTAGACTATTACAACGAAGCAGACTATTTTGTCTTTGGCACACTGTTTTCATCAACTTGGACTATTTCAAGTTGATTGAAAATACCTGATTTCGAAAACTTTACATAAACGGTAGCTACAATTGCATTGACAAAAATTATTACAAGATCTATTATGACCCACACGATATAAGCTCTGATTCCATATTGAAGCGATTGCAGAAATGAAGACTCATTGTCCAATCCTAAAGCGTGTTTGAGGTCTGCAGGAATAGTTAATGGATTCGTTAGGTCACTTGCTATCAAGGTAATCACGCATATGAGGAGAACTATAAATATAGCTGCTGATGACATTGCATATCGTCCCAACAAAGTCTTACATGACGCCTGTAAAGGAGCATGACATAAAATTTTAGCTCTGAAGTTCGATTCTATTACCAGTAAGTTTGATTACCTGTCTTGCTCCATACAACAGAATCAAAGCTACAATTGATTGCAGACATCCTGAAGCGAATCCTATCCCAATTGCTGCTAAATTCATTTCTCGATATTCATTCCATTCAATGCGTATCTTGTCCCAAGCATGCCTCGTATCCATATTTCCTTCATCAGATGCATTTGCAGCCTGTGGATACCAATCTTGCGCACGATGGAACTTCACGTTAAGGGCCCAAATTGAAATGGACGCCAACGATAAGCCTGATACCTTTATTATGAATTTTTTGTACTAACGCCTGTAATTGTATTATACAACGGAATTTATATGCTTACCAGAGCCACGATGCTAATTACAGTTAGCCCAATTTTTAGGTCTGTCATTGTGTAAAATTATGACTACTCTTTTGGTGAACTTGGTAAAATTTGTTCTGTAACTACAGAAGATTTAATATTCTCTCTGTGGAATCACTGGTGACTGGGACTGTAGATGACAGTAAGACCACCGAGCAATGGGCTTCTTGCTGTATACGACTTTCAATTAAATTTAAGCTCATTAACAGAATGGGAGCACAGACAGAGACAGACCAATAATATTTTTCTTGACATCTCCCAGAATATCTACATTTTCTACATGCTTAGTTAACATGCAACAAACTCATTAGACTTGGGAGTTTGGGACTTAGGACTATCGCTTCCGCACTCGAAGCATCTTTGCATTAATTCACACTTTCATTATGTATGAAGCTAATCTACAAGCTACAATGGGCAATAATCTAAGTTCTGTACAATTTTACATCAAGGCAAGTTGAGCAATTACTCTTTGTCGGATGCTGGTACTGTCTGCGATATTAAATATAGAGTCTTAATAACTTTTAATAAATACAAGCAAGTGCCTTAGTAATTAGTAAGTATAAATATTAAATTATGAATTGGGCGATAACATTGATAAGCTAAACGAAAACACTGATGCTGCAAGACTTGGTGTACTCAACACATCTTCTACTTTTCCCATCCATTTCTGCCTTGGCGTAGTCCCTGAGCTTCTCCGATAGTTTAGCCGACTTTGCTCCAGAGTCACAGGAGGACTTAATTGTTGATGCACTGAAAATTAACGGATGACAAAGTTTAGAGATTTTAAATGCTAGTAAGTACAAGTGCAAGCATAGTACTCTCATGATTACCTGAGGATCAACTTCGCTACTTCTCCAAAAGCCCCGTACACGTATTCCATGGGGAATTCGTGGACTTCACAAATTGCTCTAAGAAGACAGTCTTTCCCCCTCATTTCAGTATTGCCAAGAAGCGGAGAGTAATAAGAGTCCCAGAGACCTTCCAACTTGGTAAAAATAGCGAGCCTATCGGGTCCACCACTTTGACACAGTAAATTGGCTGCTACTAAAGAATCATTGTTAGAAATATTGGCACTGGTAAACAGTGATCGCTTGTGTCTTTCTTGAACTGAATCTCGGTCTGAAGACCACAAGTTCCTTCCATACCCTTCGAAATGCTCGAAAGAGGATAAGCCGTCCAGGATTTTGTCGAAATGCACTAGAAAATAGGAATTACAATCTGAAACATTTTTAAAATAGATAAATGATATTATATATATTTTACCAACATTCTAATGGAAAAGATATTTTGAACTTTGATCCGATTCCAAACACTTCTGGGTTGACAATTGGAACTTCGAGCATCGAATCCAATTTAAGCATTGCTCCTGTTGGAAAGTACAGTTGCTTGCGTGGCTCACGGGCGTTCCGGTGTTGGGTGAAAGATGCGAAGTCATTAAATCCAGACTGAGGATTGTTAATATCCTCACTAAGGGATGATTTCAGTCTCAATGATAAAACTGCCAGTATGAGGCATATGCCTTTAAGAATTTTCGGAGACATGCTGTCTTAATTTTCACAGAACAGTTAGTAGTGCAATAGTTGAGTAGCAAGTGAACACTTCAAGAAACTCAGATGAACATTAACGATAGTCCGAATTTTTCCGTCGACTTATATATGAATGGAAAGAGGCTCGAAGGACATTAAATTTTTAATTAGGAATATGTTTCTCACATGCGTTTTTAACAAGTGCATCAGCCGTCTTAAAATAGGAATTTTGTTATAGGTATAACTAGTTAAGAGTATAAGGTGTTGCTTTACACCTGTTTAACCCAAAAACTGCAGGATGAAAGAAACAATCAATATTTTAAAATATGTAGTTTCATTAATTTTGAAGTCATTATTAATAACTTCCTACATTTTTTTCCTGAAGCTCATTCTTGAAGTGATTCACGTTAGAGTGAAGTTTTTAGGGGATAATAAAGTTGCATGCATTTGTTGTATTTTAATTAACAATGTATTTTCTCATAAAACGAATACCACTATCAGACTTTGCAGTGTAAGTAAATTTACACGTTTCACTGACATAGACATCGCACAGGAAAAGGTGCATAAAAAACCATACAGATGCACCACCCTTCGACAAATATACATCAAAAGACATTTACGATTATTGGAAGATTTATTACAAAGTTTAAGAATTGAGATGTTCAGTGGGATTAAACGCTTAGGAGACCTCAGAGAATAGAGGAGGTTGTACACTGCAGAAGCGAGCAATAAAACTCAATGAAAAGATTGATAGTGACAAACTACAGTAATAAAAATGCATGTTTATTAATAAATATAATAATATTGGCATAAATAAGTAAATGTACTCTTTTACGATCAGTCACAACTCACAAGAAGTCTTATAATAATATTCCTGAAGTTCACGTTTAAACTATAAGTTGTCTAGGTCAAAAGTGACTGGGGTATATGTGGTGGTGAAATTGTTTTCAAATTCCAAGGAAAGTGAGACGTTTCTCCAACCAAAGTATTCTTTCCAGTTGGGAGCGATGCAGTACAACGTTTGCCATTCAGTGGAGTCGAATTCGATTTCGACTTGGCTTCGAACTTGATTGTAATTTGTTATGTCTTAAAATTGAATACAGATATATGCAATTTTTAGAGTTCAGAAAACCTATAGAATAAATATAATACGACTAGGATTGAATGTTAATTACCTTTCCCAGTGATATACTCAACCGTTCCATTCTTCATTTCTAAAGCCCATTTGATTTCGGATGCTACAAAAAACTTGGAACCACTGCAGTCGAATGTAACTTTCTCGCCCAGTGGAAGAGTTTGTCCATCATACTGTGAAGATAGTTTCATGACTTCTTCATGCTTCACGTTAAACTTGTCAAAGATCTTGGAGCCAACGAAGTACCCGTCGTATACTAAATTCACAGGATTAAGTTTAAAACTTAATACATTTAAATAAAATAGAAGCAATACTAAAGTTGATAGGGATTTCCTTACTAAAATAGTCAGAGTCGGGATTGCTATAGTAGACAAGAGCTTGGGAGACAATTTTGTGCATTCCTTTTACGGTACACTTGAGAAGTCCGTGAGGCTTATCCTGGACGTTTACTGTTAAGCATCCATTCTTGACATTAGACTTGTCTAACTCTTCAATCACTGTGAAGTCTCCCGATTGACATTTATTTTGCAACAAGCAAGCAGATTGTTTTATGTAACATTCTGTAATGGATGAGCAGTTGGTCCATTCTATTGTGGGAGATCGGTAGGATTTTGTACAGCATTGCATTTCTTTGGAAGAATTGTCGTATACGAATTTGTCGATGAATAGTCCATCTGGAAAATTTGCGACATCATTAGTAATGCTACTCTAGAGGGTAATGTTTTAATGATAACTAACCTTTAGGATACAATTCCCAAGTATGCCATGCCTTCGAGTCTTTCGTTGATGTACAGTTAATTTGCGTAAGGTTACTGAATTCCCCAATGACTGAGGTGTAAATGGCACTGTAAGGATACTCGGAGGTTTCATTCTTGGAATACCCAACCGATCTATTCTTGAGACTCTGTGGGTCGTCAGAAAACTTAAGAAGGATGTCTTCCTTTGACTCACATCGGAATGTTTGAGTTTCATTGGATGAAATCTTGACCTCCTTTAAGTATGGAGTGGCTTTCACCGTATCTGCAGATCGTTTATCAGGTTCATTAATAAGTATGATGGTTATTAATTACCTTTTAACTCTGAATACTTTCGAATATTTCGAAAATGCCACTCATACCTGATGGTAAGTAAACTTGAATGAACCCAGATTCTCTATTAAGGTCGCCTCGACATTTATAAAGTCCGAAAATTTTATCATCGCTTGTTTGGTTCTTGAACAAACTAAATCCTTGTAAAGGGTCGTACTGGATATCCTTGTTACTATTTAGGATTTCCCATTCTTTCTGAAAGAAACAAAGAAAAGAGTCCAGATGTAAAATAAGTGGTCATTGATGACTGAGCTACATAAATTCTGGGTGACTGAATACGGTCTGATTATTTTGCTTCAATAAAGTAATGTTGACTCGTGGATCGTTGATTGGACATGGAATGAGGACGGAGTCTCGATAGTGCCACGCTCGGAAGGTTTGGTTTTCGGGATTAAGGAAAAGATCATCTCCTAATTGGGACAGACAAATTTTTTGATTGAAATGTGGTTTCTGTGAAGTAATCCAATATATAAAATGGCAGTGCGATGAAATTTTAACCTGGAACGAATATGTGGAAATTGGACTGAAGATTTTCTTCCTTCCCCTTCAATGCGAATTCTCGTGTAGCACTGATACACGAGTATTTTCCAGCGATTTGTTGATTCACTTGGGAGAATTTTAGTTTCGCAGAGTATATGTATTCTGATGCGTTCTCTATTCGTACTCCTGTGTGTCTGTATGGCTGGAAGTCAAGCTTGGGACTCCTTTCTCCATAATACACAAAGTCCACTGGAAATGAGGCGTTGCATTCGAGAGTGAACGCTGTTTTAAGTGAAGAGGTTGAAGATATCGAATTATTCAAAATATCTAGAGTTGATTTGTCCAGGATTATCTCTTTGGAATTATTTTTGCTAAGGACTTGAATAACATCTCCACTTGGAGTTTGTAAAACAGCTCGTACAGTGGGATATTCTCTCATGAGTACCCAACCAGTTGAGTTCCTCCACATTGCAGGTGACCGTTTGACAGGAGCATGGCAGTGAATGTATTTGATATCAGTGTGATTGATCGTAAGTTCTATTTGACTAAATGATACGTTTGATTTCATGTCATTGTCTGTAAAGAAAAAGATACTTTGAGATTACAAGCATTGACTGTGATAGATTAATTTAAATGCAGACAAATATTACATGAAGAATCATAGAAATGTGTGCTTCCGTTGTGCATTTCAACACTCCATACAACTCCATTGGACAAGAATAGCTCGGAATAGTAACAGAGGAACCGTTGTTTTTGACCCACAAGAACATTTCTTGACGGAGTTTTGGAAAGCTTCATTATGGAATCGCTAGACTGGACTTTCTCTGCGTCAAACTTTTGATCGGTGTAAGCTAAATCATTTGAAGACATTAGTGATTGGTGATCAATTCCCAGTTTGTACTTTCACCTTGTGATCTGTTTAAGTTACCTTGATAAATTCGGTATGGGTTAAAGTAGTACATGTAGTCCTTGTGAGATGATTTGCTGATTCCTTTCACTGAACATCGAAGAACTCCACTTGGAAGGGTGTACTTCAAATACGGATTGAAGTAGACACACGAACTATTCAACTTCTTAATTCTATTGGAATATTCACCCAGTAATTCTACTTTTAGTCTTTCGTCCTCCAACAATATGCGTTTTTTGATTTCACATTCTGTTTCTGTTTTGCACGGGACAAATTCCATGGTAGGTTCGTAGAATGAATTCGTGCAGCACACATATCGAGCATCTTGGTAGCGTTTTTGGCTGTCGAAGTAAAATTTTGAGATAGATACTTCCGCTGGAAAGATAAATATTGAATTAAACTTTGAAGCATTGAAGAACATATTTTAGGAGATATGTATTGTACCGTATGTGGTATACTCCCAAGTGGTCAGAACATCTCCCGCTTTATTGACACAGTTGATAAGTGTGCGTTCCGTCGTAGCGTTTGTTGGAATAATTTCAACCATGGCAGTGAAAGGGTAAAGGGAAATAGGATTCATTTCGTGTTGTACACTTGAAGGATGGGAATCTCCAGAGAAAGTGAGAGTCACATTTTCCTTCGCTTCACATTTAAACATTTGCTTTAGTCCAGGTATGATTTTGACATGATTTGTCATCGGAAGGCTTCGCACGTTAGTTCCTGATACAAAGGATATTTACATTAGCGATAAAAACTTCTTTTTCAATTACGAAAGACTAGAAATAAAGGTATCCCAAACCTATCGGTGGTCGGACGTCAAAAGCCTTAGACTTTTTCCCATTTCTGTGTACGCACATGTAAGTTCCAGTGTAGTTAGCAATGTCCTTTCCAATTTCAATAGAGAAGCCCACGCTGGGATTGTATACTGCTGGATATTTTACCAGTTCTATTTCCTATGGAATGATTTATTTATTTACGAGAATCATTGTTTCAAGCGAGGCAATATTGGCAGAAAACAAACCGTTCCTAATTTCTTGTACAGCCGTATGGAATACTGTTCTTTGAGATCTGTGCATGTACAAGGAATCACTAGACTAGTTTGGTCATCGAGCAACTGGATGGAATTGTCCGGACTCGGTAAGAATAACTGCTCTCCTGGAAAAGCAAGAATCCCTTCCAGTTGTTATATAAAAGATAAATAGACTCTTTGACAGCGTACCTGTCACATAAAGCTGAAGGAATGAGTGATCAGTGAGGTTTGTTTGGTACGGTCTACAAAGGTATTTCCCCGTGTTCCTTTCATGATTCTTCGTGAGATCCAAGAAAGCTGAAAAAGTGTAGGTAGAGGAATCCGAGAAGTTCTGGATGTGACGGAAGGAATGACTCACAGTGTCATACGGAGTCTAAATGAAAGACAATTTGTTGCAAATAATCTCTCAGAATGTACATAATAATATGAATCTAAAATGTCGTACTCCAAATCCTTCGTAGATCCACTCAACGGGATAATTAGCACGACAGGAGAAACGAAGAATCCTACCGAAAGCATCCTTTCCTTCTTGGAGAGAATACTTGGCAGCCGGTATTGTGACCGTTCCATTGATCTCCTGACTTATGACTTCGACCACTTCTCCAGCCTCAACAACGCTCAGTTGAATACTAGGAGGACTGGGTGGTTCGATTAGATCTGAATATATTGATACCGTGTCACCTTCATCTGCACTTTCGGTCACACTTTCAGGATCCAGATCCAGCGTCACTGGGACTTCCGTACTTCCTCTGACTAGGCTCCAGCAACTGACATGCACTAGAAGGGCTGCTATTACTGCCACTCTTATGAAAGGCTGTCTGAAACCTTTTAGAAGTCCACTAGTCTTCTTCGAATGATGACTTAAGGCATTAAAATCTGTTTCACGATGCAGGACCCTTCTACAAGATTCCCGACCCACCATGGTAAATTAACTACAATTTATAACCAACAGCTCTGTCTCAATCGAGCTGAGCTACTTTTGAGACAAAATGAGATGTGATTGGAAGTAAGAACGAGACTGAGACTTGCGATGAAGTAGTAAAGAATAAAGTTGATCAAAGGATGAGGAGACTTCCTTGCTACACTCTCCTGCAAATAGTACAAGCAGGGACTAATCTCAATTAAAATCTACAACTAGACTACTTTCTTACTTTTTGTGTGCATACAACTAACGGCAGTATGGGATACAATGGATGCAGCTACTCTTATTTGAGGAAGGTGAGTTGCATGCACATCTTATTGTTGAGATCGTGAGTGGCTTTGTCTCCTCTGAGTATCTTGAGATCTTGATTGAACGACAAAGTCAAGGCTTGCAGAGTTCTCTGAGTCCCAGCGAAATGAAATGGCATCTCGACAGATGAGTTCTTAGATAACAAATGCTGTGGTACAAATAAAGTAGAGTGAGTTAAGTAGGTATGTGTGATGCAAAGTATTGAGCATATGCAATCAACAGAAGCTGGTTCATTCATGGATGGAAGTGGAAAAAGTTTATTATTTTGATAATGGTGAGTGATTACTCAGACTCAAACCGGTCTCAAGGAATTATACTAACCTAATTAGAACTTGTGATGTGGGTAAAGATTGGTTGTAGCCTACTTTTAAGCTACGGTGGCCTTTCATATGCAAATATTGCCAATGCTTGCCTTGACATTGTCGAATATTCTTAGTGTACTCTTGACTTCGGTCTCATTCATATAACTTTCAACTTTTTAAAAATGAAATGATTAGTAGTCGGCAGGATGGAGTAAATAATGCCGTAATAAAAACTTTGTACTGTTTGTTTGTCATTGTTGAACAACTCAGAATCGTTGAATTCAGGCTGCTGGGTTTAAACGGTTATTACGGTTAAAGAATTCAGCTTCTCTTGAACATTTGGGTAC